>VCJB01000026.1:0-13572 GCA_024140155.1 Backusella parvicylindrica | reverse complement strand
TTCAGCCCCCTTTTGGATGCCCTTACCCGGGCCCCGCGGAGCGGGGGCCCGGGCGAAAGGCTTTGACCCTTTGAGTATTAGATTCGATGAGGTTAAAGGAGTGTAGTTAAGTTGGTTATAATTGGGATCTCCAAAATCTTTGTCGTGGGTTCGAATCCTACCACTCCTGATTTCCAAAATTCTTGTCGTGGGTTTAAATCTTATTTTTCCTGTATTAAATAAAAATATAATTATAATAATAAAAGAATAATAAAAATTAATTCTCTATATAAGTCTGGTAACTCAATCGGTAGAGTGATATGTTGATAACGTATAAGTTAGAGGTTCGATCCCTCTTCAGACTATTTAATAAAAATAATTTAGAATATTATTATAATACAATGATATTATTATAAGGTATATGGCTGACTGGTAAAGCATTTTACTTGAAATAAAACATATGTGGGTTCGATTCCTACTATACCTAATTTCTAAAATTTGTTTTATTATCTTTATAACAAAAGTTGTATTACAATTATTATTATATAAGATTGAGAAAAGATTTATGTAACGGCCTATGGTCTTTTAATAGAAATCATTATAAGGAATATAGAGTTCCGGTAGCTTAAATGGTAGAGCGTACGACTGAAAATCGTAGTGAGGAAGTTCAATTCTTCCCCAGAACAAATTTTAATATATAATAAAGGATATGATTTAGAATAAAGGACCGGGCCGCGCAGCGGCCTGGGCTAAGGAGAGGCCGGGCAAAGCCGGCCCTCCTGGGATATCTTTATATATAAAAAAGGGTTTCATATAATATCTAAATATAGATCTTGTATAACTCAGTGTAGACCATGAATTAATAATTAAAAAATGTCTTGTATAAGGTAATGTAGACGTAAGGAAGAATAAATACTACAATGAAATTAGTTGATTTTATAAAACCAGCTTTGAATGTATCTGCTGTATATAATACAACTTGTTTTGAAGGTTCGAGTATAGAATAATTATAAGATTTAATATTTTTTAACAAAAGGTATTTACAGTATTCATATATTAAAGGTTATATTAATATGGCTTATCTTATCGTATTAAAATTATTTTAT
Organism: Backusella parvicylindrica; assembly: GCA_024140155.1. NCBI lineage: Eukaryota > Fungi > Mucoromycota > Mucoromycetes > Mucorales > Backusellaceae > Backusella > Backusella parvicylindrica. The sequence goes on along the minus strand of VCJB01000026.1, from coordinate 12,487 downwards.
AAAAGTATAGAATTATTATTTTGTTTCAAAACTGATTGATACAATAAAATAATGTCTTGTAAAATCTATCTTGTTTTGTTCTTTAAAAATTATTTAGAAAAACAAAATGAATGAAATTAAAACTTTCCCTTATAAAAATATCTGTATTCATTTACAGGTTATAAAATAAGCAAGGTATTTTTAAGTACCTTAGCAGCAGATCGCACAGTCTATTGCTCTTATGATTATGTTACAATCCTAAGGGCTTGACATTCATGGGTCCAAAGCCTAGTGGGTTACAAGCACTCTCGGAAACATTAGTCAAGGAGTTAAAGGCTTGAACAGCTCTATGAGCTGTTCGTGCCATCGGGGGCAGCGTAGCTGCCCCCCGCCGGCTTGAACCTGCGAAGCAGGTTCGTGCCATCGGGGGCAGCGTAGCTGCCCCCGCCGGCTTGAACGTGCGAAGCACGTTCGGGCCATCGGGGGCTCCGCCCCCGCCGGCTTGAACGCGCGAAGTGTGCGTTTAAACCATAGATGGCCGAGAAAAAGAGTCGACTGGGGCAGAACCCCTGGTCGATTCGGACGGCGTTTCACGCCGTCCTCGTCGACTCTTTTTCGTGGTCAAAGAAAGTATATTTTTCTTCGGCCTCCGGCCATCTTCGGCTGTAGAAAATGGCTTAGGCGGTGGCTACATTAAGATCTATTAGATCAAGATGTTTATTACTGCAATTTTGTATATAATTATATACAAGGGGTTATAGTATTATAATTATAAAGTTAACTACAAATAAACATAATGAATTTATCGATGGTATTATTTCTTATTGGTATCTTAGGATTTGTTCTTAATAGAAAAAATATTATCCTAATGCTGATCTCCATCGAAATTATGCTATTAGCTGTTACGTTATTAATTATCTTAAGTTCATTTAGCTTTGATGATATCTTAGGTCAAACTTATGGTATTTATATTATTGCTATTGCAGGAGCGGAATCAGCTATTGGGCTAGGAATTCTAGTTGCATATTATAGATTAAGAGGTAGCATTGCAATTAAAGCATAATGTATTTAGCTATTCTAACACTGCCTCTATTATCAGCTACAGTAGCTGGATTTTTAGGGAGAAAAGTTGGTAAAACAGGTAGTCATTTAATTACTTGTAGTTCTCTAGTTTTAACTGCTTCATTAGCTTTAGTAGCTTTTTATGAAGTAGGATTATGTCAATCACCAGTTTCTATTAAATTAATGAGCTGGATTGATTCTGAGTTCCTACTTGTATCATGGGGATTTATTTACGATAGTTTAACAGTATCTATGTTATTACCAGTACTAATTGTATCTGCATTAGTTCATATTTACTCTACAAACTATATGAGTGAAGATCCTCATAATCAAAGATTCTTCTCTTACCTATCAATGTTCACATTCTTCATGTTAATGTTAGTAACTGGTGATAACTATTTATTAATGTTCATTGGTTGGGAAGGAGTAGGTATTTCATCTTACCTATTAATTAACTTCTGGTTTACAAGATTACAAGCAAATAAAGCAGCTATCAAAGCTTTAGTAATGAATCGAGTAGGTGATTGGGGATTCAGTATTGGTCTATGGGCTATCTTCTGGACTTTCGGTAACCTAGATTTTTCTACTGTATTCTCTTTAGCTCCATTTATTAATGAAGAATTAATTACTATTATTTCGATTTGTCTATTAATTGCAGCTATGGGTAAATCTGCTCAAATTGGTCTTCACACTTGGTTACCTGACGCAATGGAGGGTCCAACACCAGTTTCAGCTTTAATTCATGCCGCAACTATGGTAACAGCCGGAGTTTATCTACTTGTACGATCTTCTCCTATCTTAGAATTTGGATCAACAGCTTTAATTCTAATTACTTGGGTAGGTGCTTTAACTGCATTCTTTGCAGCAACTACAGGTCTATTACAAAATGATTTAAAACGAGTAATTGCTTATTCTACTTGTTCTCAATTAGGTCTTTTATTCTTAATTAGTGGACTATCTCAATATAATGTAGCATTATTCCATTTAGTAAACCATGCTTGGTTCAAAGCCCTATTATTCTTATCAGCTGGTTCTGTAATTCACGCAATGAATGATGAACAAGATTTAAGAAAATTTGGTGGACTATCAAGACTATTACCATTCACATATTCTATGATGGTAATCGGATCTTTAAGTTTAATGGCTTTACCATTCTTAACTGGATTCTATTCTAAAGATCTAATTATTGAATTAGCTTACGGACATTACAGTTTCTCTGGTAATTTAGTATATTGGTTAGCTTCTGTAGCTGCAGTATTTACAGCTATGTATTCTATCCGATCTTTATATCTAACTTTCTTAGGATATCCAAATGGACCAAAAATTAACTATCAAAATATTCATGAGGCACCTCTAATTATGGCAATTCCTTTAGTTGTATTAGCAGTATTCAGTATTTTCTTTGGTTATGTAACTAAAGATCTATTTGTTGGAATGGGTACAGATTTCTATAATAATGCTGTATTTATTCATCCTAACCATTCTATCTTAGTAGATACTGAATTTGGACTTCCTACTTCAATTAAATTCTTACCATTAATTGGTAGTCTTCTAGGTACTTTTGGAGTTCTGGCTATTTACTGGATCTTTGATTCATTACCTAACCAATTCATTAGTACTAGTTTAGGACGAGGAATCTACCGATTCTTTAACCAAAAATACTACTTTGATAACATCTACAATAATCTAATCTTAAATAAATTATTAGGATTTGGTTATACAACTAATAAAATCCTTGATAGAGGAGCAATTGAATTAGTTGGACCTTATGGATTAGTACATGTATTTAAATCTGCTTCTAATAGAGTAACATCATTAGATTCAGGATTTATCCCTACATATGCTATGTACATCTTTAGTGGTTTAATCTTATTCATTACTCTAATCTTCTTTGTTGGAGATCCAAGATTATTTGTACTTCTATTATGGGCAGTATTCTTATTACCTAATAATACTAATTCTACACAAAAATAAATATTCACCCCTCTCCCTTGATATCTTAATTAATACCTTCCCGTGGTGATATTGTGAGTAACCTTATAAGGTGAAACTAAATTAATTAAATAACATTATACTATAATATAGTTAAATAATCTATACCCCCCCTCATATTAAACCCTATATCCATTTTATTACAATAGAATAAGAATCTAGTGGGACGATGGTTAATTTTTTAAAAAATTAACCATAATTCGTGGAGTTCCGCCCGTGGCAAACCGATGGAACGAGTAATAATAGAATAATTATCTTGTAAGACCAGCCAGTGATGGATAAATTGGAAGTAGTAGAAATCGCCGCTCCACTAGGTGAAAAAAGGCGTGGAATGTGGGTTTGAGGGGTAAAAAGATAGGACCCCGAAATTGTGGGGAAGTGAGAAGAAAGAAAAGAAAGAAAGTAAGAAAGTCATATAAAGGACAAATATAGTTAATGTCCTTTATCTCTTGGATAAGGGGTGGGTTTAATAATAGTATATGAAGTGGAAATAGATACAAAATAGATGTATCTTATTTAAAGTATAATCTATTAGGTTGTAGATTATGGTGTTTAACAATCTTTGAAATAAATTGTTGAGTATTTGTATTTCAAATGTCAATGATGTTATTGATATCATTGTGTGTGATTGATTGTTTGGTTAGTAATGTTATTGAAATTATTCCGTGAATAAAATTATTGGTCCGGCCGGCGGGCAAAGCCCGCCGGCCGCCCCATGCCCACGCGGCGGCAAAGCCGCCGCGGGGCTTGGAGTAATAAATCATAAAGGGTTTCAGGGGGGGAGGGGGGAGGGGGTTGAGTTTAAAATTAGATTAATAAATTAGATACTGCTAAATGCATAGGTTCTAAGAATAGATTTGGGAATAATCCCATTACAAACATTAAGAATAATAATGGAACTAGAGTCATAAACTCTCTTCTATTAATATCACCTAGTGGAACTAGATATCTACTTTGAGCACCAAAGGCTGTTCTGTTATATAACCAGATACCATATGCTGCACTTAAGATCATTCCTAATCCACCTAATACAGTTAGTACTGGGTTTTGTTGGAAAGATCCAACGAATGTCATGAATTCACCAACAAAGTTGGCTGATAATGGTACTGCAATATTACCTAATGTGAATAAGAAGAACATAACAGACCATACTGGCATATGTTGAGTTAATCCTCGGTAATATTTTAATAATCGAGTATGATATCGATCATATAAAATAACTACACAAATGAATAAAGCAGGAGATACTACTCCATGAGCAAGCATAAGGATTAATGATCCTTCAATACCTTGGATTGTATTACTGAATAATCCTAATAGAGTAATATTCATATGACCTACAGAAGAATAAGCAATAATCTTCTTCAGATCTACTTGTCTTAAAGTAGTGAAAGATGAATAAATAATACTAATTACAGCTAAAGAGTAAACTAAAGGAGTAAAGAATACAGAAGCATCTGGTAAGATAGCAATAGAGTATCGTAAGAATCCATAACCTGCTAATTTTAATAGAACTCCAGCTAGAATAATAGATCCAGCTAGACTAGCTTCTACATGAGCTTCAGGTAACCAAATATGGAATGGAATCATAGGAACTTTTACTGCGAAAGATAAGAAGAATCCTAACCATAAGATTCTTTGTCTTGTTTCACTAATATCTGCAACAGCTAATACTTGATAATCTGTAGACCCTACTTCAAAATAAATTACTAGAATAGCTAATAACATAAATAAAGAACCTAGTAAAGTATACAGGAAGAATTGATAAGCTGCGTGAATTTTTCTTTCTCGTGCACCCCAAATACCAATAATTAGGAACATAGGAATTAATACACTTTCGAAACAGATATAGAATAATAATAAATCTAGAACTACAAATACTGCAATTAATAAAGTTTCTAGAACTAAGAAAGCAATTAAGAAATATTTAATTTCTGTTTTAATACTTTCCCAACTAGCTAAAATACAAATAGGAATAATAAATGTAGTTAATAGAACAAAGAATAGAGAAATACCATCTACTCCAACTACTTCTTGAGTAGTTACAGTAGGGAAAGAACTAACAAATTGGAATCCATTATAATTAGAATCAAATCCAGCCCAAAGAACTAGAGATAATACAAAAGTTAATAATGAACTAGAAAGAGCTACCCTTTTTTGCAGAGATGTATTTTCTCCAGATAGGATAACACCAATAACACCTAGAAGAGGTGTAACCAATAGTGATAAAATCATAGTTGTAGTTTATATTGTTACTTCTTAAATAGAGGGAATAATAATATAAATTTATTAAACTATTTAATCTTCTAACCTAAGTCTGAAGGTTTTAATCTTCAATCTTAGAGGGCTTGATACCGTCTTTAGCCTAGTGATTTTAAAAGTTTCACTACAAGAAGAAAATATTATAAACCTCTAGATGAAACCTTAAAGTATTTCTAGCCCCCAGGGCGGGGACTGACCCGGGTGGCGAGCCCCCCGGGCTAGAAAATTATAAATTCTATTTTAATAAATTAAATATTTAATTACTAGTCAAAAAATGACTAACCCAAAGTAATACTTTGTACCCCGGGGCCCTCTGGGACCTGGGGTCCAATGTGAGGGCACGCTGCGCGGGCCCCACTTTGAGGAAAGTTATAAATCCAGAATATTTAATAAAGACCCAAAAGAAGATCAAGAAGAAACCTTCAAGTCTATCTTGACCTGATATTTTGAATCAAAATATCTTAAATATTCTCCTAAGAACCGGCGCCGGCGAAGCCGGCGATGGTTCACCGGCCCGCGGAGTTTTTAATTTTAATTAAAAATCCGGCGGCGGCCAGCGGGACGTCGAACCTAAAGTTCTATCCCCACAGGTTTAGCCTAAAGGTTAGAACCTTTTGATCTTAGGCCCCATTAAATTTTTATCTAATGAGTGTTATTTTATACTATCTTTTAATTAATAATATATAATGATAAAACTAATCAAATAAAAGAAACTGATTATACATAAATCAATTTTATAAAGATCGGCCGCGGGCGCAGCCCGCTGTTGATCCGGGCCCGGAGGGCCCAGATCTAGAAAGACCCTTTAGGTCAATCTTATATTTAAGATTTATATTTCCCAATCTTAAATAAATATCCCATAACTTATTAACAACTTAGAACACAATGCCACAATTAGTTCCATTTTACTTCTTAAACCAAGTATCATTCGCATTCCTTCTACTTATGGTTTTACTATATGTAGCATCTAAATACATTCTACCTAACTTCATGTTAGTACAATCAGCTCGAATGTTCTTAGCATCTAAATAATAGATTTATAATCTTCGTTCAAAAATAATTTAACGGAGATGAAAATAAGTTTTATTCTTTTTGGAGTATTAACTCCTAGTCAGAGTCGGGGCCGCTGCGCGGCCCCTCGACTCATTGAATATTAACCATCAATAAGACATATAATCAATGATATGTCTTGGAATCTGATAAGACTTACCTTTTCGTGGTAGATTCTATAAGTACCAATCTTTGGGAAACTAAATAGTCTGCGGGGCTCCGCCCCGCTGACAAGGACGGCTTCGCCGTCCCCGTCTGCGTTTAATTTAAACGATGACCCGAACGGCACATAGTGCCGTTCAAGTCTGCGTGGGCGAGCTCGCCCACGCGTGACCCGACCGCGCTCCGCACGGTCAAGTCTTGTCATTTATAACTAAGATATAGGTTATAACTACAATAGTTCTAGTAATCGAGGACAATTAGAATGGTTAACTTGTTAGAGGATGGTAAAGGTCATACTATCTTTGTGCATAACTTAGGGAATTTTGATGGTTACTTGCTAATTAAGAAACTTTATCCACATAAAGGTAATAACAATATATGGATAAAGGATTTATTATAAAGAATAATAACCTCTCGAGTTCTATGGGATAAATCTCTCTCATTGTTCTATGCACACCTTCGTTCACCAACCACGCAGGAATTGATTGATTTTCCAATTCCCCCGCAGGCTTGCCGGAATTGATCAATTTTTCAATTCCGGCGTTCGCTGTTCTATACACTCTTTCTTCCCATCCCCCTATTCAATTTATTCAATTTTTCAATCTCCGGCGTTGGTTGTTCAGGTTATCTTTTCTGTTATGCTGAAACCCTTTATGAAAGTGGGTATTGTTGTTATTATGATATGTTATTACCAAGTTGCTTGAGAATTTAGTATTGCCCAGCTTAACATATTACTATGCTTACACCTGCAACCTATTAAGACTGTGATCTACAGTCACTCTAATAAAGAATCGTGCCAAGATAGGCTTCCCGCTTAAGACGCTATCAGCAGTTATCCTTTCTGAACGTAGCTTTCCTGCCGTACTGTAACAGACCTAAAATAGGTAGTAAACAATAACAGGTATACCAGAGGTTCATATCACTCGGTCCTCTCGTACTAGAGTAATGTTCTTGTCCGATTCTAATTCCATTAGTAGATAGGAACCGTACTGTCTCACGACGTACTTAACCCAACTCACGTACCACTTTACTCGGCGAACAGCCGAACCCTTGGGAGCGCCTACACCCCCAGGATGTGATGAGTCGACATCGAGGTGCCAAACCAATCTGTCAATATGGACTCTCGAGATTGATCAGCCTGTTATCCCTAGCGTAACTTTTATTCGTTGAGCGATGGCCATTCCATAATGGACCACCGGATCACTATGACCTACTTGCGTATCTGTATGACTTGTCAGTCTTACAGTTAAGCCGGCTTATGCCATTACACTTAATTAGGCTCTCTTTAGCCCATCCGTTTCCATCGGATTTAAGCCGACCTTTGTACTTCTCCGGTACTATATGGGAGAAATCCGCCCCAGATAAACTGCCCATTAATCACTGTCCCAAAAATTTGGTTTAGCGTGCTCCTAATTAAGTCAAGGTATTTCACTGATGTCTAATCGACTCCCTTGTATTCTACACCTTAATTATAAGCACACAATGACTAACTACAGTAAAGCTGCATAGGGTCTTCCCGTCTAGCTAATGGTAATCCGCATCTGCACGGATAATTCAATTTCACTGAGCTCATCTTGGAGACAGTAAGAGTATCGTTAAACCATTCATGCGCGACCATAATTAGTGGCCAAGGTATTTCGCTACCTGAGGATCGTTATAGTTACAACCGCTGTTTACTGGAGGTTCAATCAGTACCGTATTAGTACCTCTCTTGACTTACCAGCACTGAGCAGGTATCAGTCTTTATACATCTAGTTTCCTATTAGCAAAGACCGGTGTTTTAAGTAAACAGTCGTACTCTTCTATTCTGTGCCACGATCATAAAAATCGTACTCCTTCTCCCGAAGTTACGGAGTCATTTTGCCGAGTTCCTTCAAGATGATTCGCTCAACGCCTTGGTATATTCTACCAGCAGACCAGTGTCGGTTTAGGGTACGGTTAAAAAATTAGATCATTTCCTGAATTTTAAATTAAAACTATACCATTACTGATATGTGTCAATATTAAAACTGTTATCTAAATTAGTTTTTCTCATCGATTACTCCTATCGGAGTTCACTCATTATGGCACGGCAAAGCCGCACCGAGTTTTAAAAACCTTAGAGGCCGTTACTTTACTCATGGAGGTTGAGCCTAGCCATGAAACCCTTCTGCTTTCGGCGAGTGGGATTTTACCCACTTTTACGTTACTCATGTCAGCATTCTCTCCTCAGTTATGTCCAGATAAGGAAACCCTATCCTTCAACCATGTCCTGAGTGTTCCGCTACCCTCCAATATTATTAATAATATTGGGACAAGATCTCGGTATACTACTTAGACCCGATACATTGTCGGTGCCCTTGAAACTTATTATTACAGACCATTGAGCTATTACGCTTTCATTAACGGATGGCTGCTTCCAAGCCCACCGAATGGTTGTGTAATTTCATGGACTACCTTAATTTCACTTAGTAGTATTTAGGGACCTTAATTCTTGTTCTGGGCTGTTTCCCTCTCGACTAAAGACCTTAGCACCTATAGTCTGACCGTCCTTTATTAACTGTAAACCATTCCGAGGTTAGATTCCCAAACAAAAAATGTTTGGGAATCGGTAAAATTACCGATTCTATTGATAGAGCCATCACGACCCCCCAATCAAGTCCACGAGGGACATAGTATCCAGTGCTGTACCAGTTTACAGATACGAAGGACAACATACCAAAATATGTTTCGCGGAATACCAGCTATCTCCAGGTTAGATTGGTCTTTCGCCCCTTATCACAACTCATCCAAGCCTATTGCCACAGGCACTGGTTCGGTCCTTAATGACCTGGTCATGATAAGATCACCTGGTTTCGGGTCTAATCCATGGTACTTGCCCATTTAACGTAGTCGCTTTCGCTAAGTATTTCTACTTGCACCACAGATTAACTCGCTGACCCATTATGCAAAAGGTACGCAGTCATCTTGTATTTAAACTCAGATTCCTGCTGCTTATAGAACTACCGGTTCAGGATCTTTTCACCAGTTATCTACTTACTTTTCAACTTTCCCTCACGGTACTCTTCACTATCGCTCAATACATCATATTTAGCCTTAGAGGATGGTTCCCCTATATTCAGACAAGTTATCTCTCATCTTACTTACTATTTTTCTAGTTTATCTTATTACGGGACTTTCACCCTCTATGGTTTGTCATTCCAAACAAATTATAAGCTAATCTAAATTCTTCTAAAGAAGAACTTACCCAATGGAATAAATCCATTAGGCTAGAAAATAGGCTAACCCGCTTTCGCTCACCACTACTAACGGGATCTCGGTTGATTTCTTTTCCTTCTACTACTTAGATGTTTCAGTTCGTAGAGTTATTATTATATTGGTTTCCCTTAGGATCATCGTAATTATCAAATCATTCATTACGATTTTTGGTATAAACTACCTCCTTTGGATGTATTGGCTAGTCATCCCCGATAGTCCCTTTTTCATCTTGGTAATACATTACATATCATTATTGGATACTTATTTTATTTATCAGTTTATTAAAATTAAGAGATGTTTACCCATAAGATACAGACTATCTTTGAACTATACCACCTATTTATTACAATTATAACAATTCTTATTATCTCTAAGTCTAAGGGTTATCCAAGGGGTGAAGACGAGGGGCGGAGCCCGAAGGAGAAGGCGAAGCCGAGGGCGGCCGAAGGCCGCCGACCCTTTATTATCGTATATCTTAAGAGCTTGGTGAAGACTTGGAATATCAAATCTTTAGTATACGTAATTGGTGCTGTAATAACCTGTGAAGACCTGTTAATTTATTATGAATTAATAGTTAAAGTGGAGCTATTCACAGTGATGAAGACGTCAGGGGGGCAGAGCCCCCCTGATGTCAAAGGGGCCGCTGCGCGGCCCCTTCGACTATGAACACCTTTTACTAAAAAATATTTAATTATTTAATGTATAGATAAAGGTCCCAGAATCTATTCAATATTTAATTTAACTGCTGTACAAAATTATAACCGGTGTTTACACCTGTAAATTAATCTTATAAATAATCTCCGTTTAAGATTATTTATTTACAAGTATTGAGTATTTTCAAAGATACACTTTGGATGGAAATTTGACTACGGGGTTAGGAAGGCTTGAACTCCCATCAGTCAACATCAAAAGTTGATGACTTATCAATTAGTCCTATAATAAAGTTTATATGTACATTGTTTATGGGTTAGGAAGGTTCGAACTCCCATAACTCGACATCAAAAGTCGATGACTTACCAAATTAGTTTCAAAAGTTGATGACTACCAATAAAACAGGTAATTAAGTTTATATATGTATATCTTATTTTATTAATGGGTCGGGAAGGTTCGAACTTCCATTAGTCAACATCAAAAGTTGATGACTTACCAATTAGTCCACGACCCATCGTTTATATTTATTATAATTATTACTTATATTATAAATGTTTGTTATTAGATTCTAATTTATCTTCAGAACTGATAAACTTTTCTAACCTATATAGTATTAAATTATGATCAAGGGTTATAAACAGAGGAGAAGAGAGGAGATATACTTATTAATATATTAATACCCTTATTAATATATTAATATATTATAATTTTAATGGAAGTTGATCTAAATTTAGTTGATATTTCTTATCTGTAGCATTAGGAAATAGACAATCTGAACAAATCTTATTATCTGCTAAACAGATTTATGATGAAGCTTATAGTAATTCAAGAAAAGAATTCTTTAGTGCTATTGATTATGCCAGATTAAAAAGATCTATTTTAGATACTAGTTCAGAAATTAATTTAATTGACATTTCTTATGATTACTTAAGAAGTATTAATAATATTGAAATTAAAGATACTCTTCAAGAAACATTTAAGGCTCATATTGGTAATACTTCATCTTATTCTTGTGCTCAGATCTTGGAAAGAAGACTTTCTGATAATTATTTTTTATGGTTATCTAAAGATAATATGTTAAGATCAATGGAAAATAAAAAGATACTAACTAGTCATATTTGGAGTTATAACCAAAATAGAATTATTAGTCCTTTCCAGACATTCGAATATCCTGCTTTAAAGAATGAATCTAGTTATTTCCTAATTAGCTTCTTTAAAGAATTATCTAATTTTTCAGACGAGGGGGGCGAAGCCCCCCGAGTCAAGGGGCCGCTGCGCGGCCCTTGACTTATTGAATTAATACTTTTTAGTTTTATTTATTTAATAATAATTTATATCCACCCCCCCTCATACTAATAATATAGGTTATTTATATTAAATGTGTAGTTCCATCTTAGAGTATAGGTTATTTCTATAAAATGTGTAGTTCCGTCTTAGATTCTAGTGAATGCTTAGAAGTCATTCTCATGGAAATACTGGCAAAGGATCAAAGTCTAACTTAGATCCCCGGGCATTGCCCTAACGGGCGGGCCGGAGTGTTTCCCTTGAAGAGAAAGATTAGACCTAATAATCATATGTAATATAACTTTAAGAATGCCATTATAGGTATTTACCATAAAGGGGTTTCATTTACATTATTTATTTATTTGAAAACCTATATGTTTAATTTATCCTTAATTTTAATTTTAGCCTGGAGTTCTCTGGGGGGAATTTATCTCAGAGTTATATTTCCCGTTTCCTATCACCTCCAATGCCGGAATTGATCTGTTCAATTTTTCTATTCCGGCGTGCGAGTGTTAGGACATCATATTATGCTATACCCCATTTGGGGATGGCTCACCATCCGCGGTTTAAAAAGGTTTCACCCTTTCTCGCCTATATTAAATATATATGCTGGCTAGTAGACTTGAACTACTATTACCTCGATTACAAATCGAGTGCATTACCAATTATGCTAAGCCAACTCATTACTTTTATTTTATATTTATTAAAATATTTAAATTTAGTTTTAATATATTCTTTAGTCAAATGATTGATTAACCTATAGGCATTTCTTTATTAATGTCAGAACCTATATATTATAGGGGGGGGG
>VCJB01004332.1:19132-36339 GCA_024140155.1 Backusella parvicylindrica | reverse complement strand
AGTTTTCTCCTCCAATGAAAACACGATCTCCGGCATCGAAAGGATGCTATATGAAAAAAAAAAAGGTGAGCTCATTGTATATGGAAATAAATAAAGATGTATGCTTTTCATCAAAAGATCCTTTACCGTAACAAAAACAAAAATGATTGCTTCAAATGCATCTTTTGCAGAAGTACCAAAAACAAAACTAGCAGCGATAAAGGCACTCCAAAGAGGCATTAATTCTGTACCGACATTCACACCAAATGCAGAACAAACAATAATGGCCTATAAGTTATTTAAAATTGATAATAAAAAAAAAGTGAGTACATAAAATAACAAAGTTCTAAACAAACAATATATTTTTACTTACCCAAACAAGAATAAAGACAATCATAAGAATGATATCCAATTTACCGGTTGCTTGTGAAAGATCACGCATAGAACGTGCCAAATTTTTACGCTCGCGGTAGATGCGAATGCAGCCAGATCTTAATTCACGTTTACTGATATCACCATTACCGTCTTTGTCAAATAAACCGAATGCAAGTTCAGCTTCATCGCGTGTTCGAAAAAAGGAATAAAAATCAGATTCGAGGATATATTGACGGTTGTTATCTGGGGACTTGACATTGTTGTAGATTTTCTTTGCAAGGATCTTTGCTTGATAGGTGGTGTTTTGGCTGTTATTTTGGGTCTTGGGAGCAGTATTTTGTGTGACAAACTTTTTATAACCTCCTTTTAGGAGTTTACCAGGAATGGCAGTTGTACTAATACCAAAATCACGGGCCCCTTCCAGAAATCCCTTCTCGTCGTGACTGTTTCTAGAAAAAAAGGTATTCTCTCGCGAGAGTGCTTGAGGCGTGCGAGATAACACATCGTCAGTAGAGGATGGGGTACTTTCTTGAGGTGCTTCGTGTCCGCCGGATTTTCGGTGTCTTATTTTTTGAGTAAATCGATTGAGGAAGTTGGATGAATTTCTTTTTTCTTGAGTTAATTCACCAATATCTTCGGTTTGTCTGATTTCGGACCCGTCAACAAGTTGAGGGTCTTTTTCATCATCGGATTTATTACGGTCTTCAATGGGAGGAATCGCAATAAGCGTATCCATATTTTGAGAAGGGAACTTTACATTTCCCTTTGCATCACCTGGGTTTGACATAATCGATTTATTAACGGGTGGTGTTTCACGATTAGAATGCTGTGGTGAAAAGTAGTTATCTGGGCCACTTTCGTCCAATGAATGTGATCGGCTAGGCGTCGCGGTGTTACTGCCTCCACCATTTTTGTTCTTCTTGCGAATGCGTTTCAATAGAAATTCTTGAGGGTTCTTTCGCTTCATTCTCTTAAGTCTATCAAGAATGCGTAGCGCTTTGTCGTTTTCTTTGATTCGATCTCCATATGCTTTTCTAAATAGAACATTTTAATTAAATGGTAAACTACAAAAAAAAAATTCAAACTAAACTAATAAGCTGAGAGTGGATACTTACTTGTGAAAAGCGGTTACTAAAAAAATAAAAATAAAAGAGTTAGAATAAAAAAAAAAAAACCAGTACGACTTGACATGTAAGGTTTAGCTTACCTATAAGCTGAAGTATAAATTTTTCAATGAACAAGAACAATGCGGCGAAAAAACAGGCTTCCCAAATGCTGAAGAAGACACTGATGTATTGTGGTAAACCTACGTAGTTGCCCTCACCATCGACGGGACGAGGGACATGAGCGCTAATGAATGCCCATGAGCCCCAGCACCAACCTGTTATGATAACTAATTTGATATAAAGTCGAAGTGCCATGTAGTACTACAACAAGATAGACCAATATGTTAGACTATTTTTTTTTTTTTTCAATTTAAGGTATAGCTTATATATTTATCATTTACCGAGAGTCTCATTCTTAATACTTCAGTAGAATGGGGACGAAGATATCCAACTAATTTTTTAATGCCCCAAGGAATTATTTCCACTGCCAACTGTGACATGAAACTAATGCACCACATAAAGGCCAGCCAAGTAAACCAAAGCTGAAGATTAAACGATACCATAGAGACTTCATTACGACTTGAATAAACGACAAAAACAGCAACATCTACTGCGAGTAAACAGAGAGCAAAAAAGACAATGCAAGTCCATGCGATCCAAGACGAGTTTTTGGAGAGACAAATAAAGAGACTACTATTTGTCAATGCACCTTCATGATTTTCGCTTGCTTTATCACCATCTTCATCATCTTCGCGTCCAGCCCAATCAAATTCTTCTGTAAGTGTTTTTCCATCGAGGTCGGGTGAAGATGAAGGTAAGATAAGCGCTGGTCCGGCGAGTGCTTCCAAGGGTATTTCAGCGGGGATACCATCGTCAATTAAGATACGATCGTCTTCATCATCTGTGCTTGTAACAGACATTGAAGATGAATGTTGGTTATTGTTGTTTGTATGGGATTCATCTTTTATATTGTTAGATTGATATCCTTGAGGCTGGTTTTCTTTCGAAAAGTTATGAAGATCAGCTTCTGGTATTTCTACTTGATGCTTTTCATTTGTCTTCCCGTCTTCTTGGTACATGTTATAGTTTCTTAAATTAATTAAAATTTAATATCCACGAGAGACTTTTTTTTCGGTATTAAAGAGTATATATTAAATATTAATGGTATTATTATGATTACTATAAAAAAGAAAAAGAAAACAAAAAAAAGAAAGCAAAAAATAAGTAGAATAGAACAACAAAGAGAAGAAAAAAAATAATATATTAAAAAGTATATATTTATATACAAAATAAAAAAAAACAACCTCGATCTGTGTTAAAGTTATGACAGAATAGCACCATCTCTATTATAAAAAAAAAAATAAGTGCGGGTTTCGGGGTTTATGGTGTTAGAAAAGAAACCCATTCGCTCACTGAAGCTTTGTTCCAATTTTAGTTTGTTTTTTGTAATCAAGATCGTTTCTTGTTTAACAAGAAAACTCCCCCCAGAGAGGAAAAATCCGCTGCTTCTATATCACAAGTGGCAATATTTAGATACGATCTTTATTTTATTTTATTTTTCGTTTCCTTTTCCACTTTAATTCAATGTTCAGATTACACATACACACACGCTTTTTTTTTTTTCTCTAAACAAAAAAAATGTACTAAAAAATAAAATAAAAAATAAAATAAGACAAGTGAGGCTTTTTTATTAAACTATTTATTATGATGGAATTAATGCTTCTAATTAAAAAATATGGAAATATAGTTACGGTTCCTTTTTTTTTTTAGAAAATATATATGACTTTTCCCTTTTTAATACAATTGCACAGGGGAGAAATGCGTAATTTTGATATACCAATAGCAGAAAATAAAAATAAGAAACATATTACTACCACATATAGTAATAATACGTCATTTCTATTTAAAATCAGGGTAGTACACGATTAAAGTAAAGTAGATTGAATTAACTCTCAGGTAGAGCTTTTTTTGTTTTTAGGAAGATCGCTTTTTAACGGCTGTTGATAAATCGGATACCTTATAGTAGCTATCCTTTAATAAGAATTCATAAAACAAAGGCGACAATGGAATTGTAGCGGCATGCCAAGCTGAGTGTGCATCAAATGTTTCAAATAAAGGGGCGAAATCAAAGAGTTCTAATGCCATAGCACAGCATACTAACACAACAGATAAACCTGCCATCCAAGCGTATGATCGTGTTTCTGTATCACCAAACGGAGTGTATTGATAGAGTGACCATATTAGCCATAAACTGGTTTGAAGCAACCCCACCACGAGACAGGCAATGATATTATATGTGTAATCGAAGCGCTCTAAGCTGGATAGATACGCAACATGTGCACAAAAAAAGCTACTACACATGAAAAGCCATATTTTGGCTGCCCATCCATTGAGTCGAAATATACAGAGCACAGCTACATAAAATCCATATAAAATATAAAGTCCTGCACTAAAATAATCCAATTTCTCGGTCAAAGATGTATCCCGTGTGTGAAACACACTGCTCCAGACCCAGGCGTTCATACCAACCAACGTCATGTCAAGATAAACATGTTTTAAATGGTATGACTTGGGAATGGCGTTTTTGATGATTTTGCGGTAACGGAAATGCATCAATCCATTCAATATTGAAAAGATGACAGACCCTGGTTCTTGAATGCCAAAGACACGCTGAAAGGGCCATTTTCCATAAAACTGGTGAATATGACCTCCTGTTGCCATTGCTTCATGTGTTATTGACTGCATACAATGGTATCTACAATTCTCTTTCACATTCCAGCGTAATAACGTTAGGTAAAGTGGAAGCGATTGATGTTCAGTATTTTCACGACAAATGTCTACACAATCCTGGAATTCAGTCAGTTCATCCCCACTTGAAGCAAAGCATGTCACTGCTACAAGTACTAGTAGAGTACATATTGTTATATGACGCTTCATTCTCACTGTCTTTCCTTTCTAAAAAAATAAAGGAGCCAATAACACACACGAAAAAGAAGGGTCCCACAAATCGTGCATCTATTTTTATCACGTGTTTTTACTTGAAAAGGACAATATCATTTTCCAACATTTTGCTGAGAATTAACCAAGAAGAGAGTACATAACTATTTTATAGTATATAAAATATCATCCTTTTTCCACATGTATTTGAGAGTATCGTTTAACTGTTCAATGCATCGAAATAATTTTGGAAATGATACACTGTCGATGTAATTGCTAAATCACATATTCTTTCAGTTGGTTCTAGAACAAAACGCATAAATATTATAGAATAATGATGCTCTGCTGACGGAGTCAAGTTACATCTCCTAAAATAAAGCGTATTTTAGCACTGTTTTTTATTTTTAATATTTTGTTTACTTAGTCTAGAAACTGTCCAATGTGATATATATTTTCTACCCTCAATTGAACTTTATATCAGCAATAACAACAAAAATGCCATTGACAAATATAAGAAGGAAGCATAGAATACTATTACATATTTTGTATTTATGAAACTTCAAAATTATAATAGTTCAAATACTTAAATTAATAATCAAATTGATCGTTATTACGTTGCTTTACCAATTAATATAAATGGTACATTCACCATGACAATAAAATATATACCTAATTCTAACGAGGGAGCTTATATAGAATTATAAAATAAAATAAATAAAAAAAGAATGATAACCTTAATGGCTATTCTCAACACAATTCACCCTCGGTGATACTCAAAACATAAATCACTAACCTCTTTCTACAAAGTCATGAATGGGAAAAACATATAAAAAAAAAAAGTTTATTATACATAAACATGGGTACAATGCGTTCATGATTTAAAATAGAAACCTAACGTATTTAATAAAAATACTTTTTGGTAAGCTTCAACGTATTTTATTTATTTATATAACATATAATAATAAAAATGACAGGCTACCAAGGCGACTTTATGGATAATTTCTCGACTTTAGATATACCTTGAGTCACAACCAACTCTGCACTAGCTACACAACCCTCCAATAAGGGTATACCCTTCCAACAATACGAACCCACAAACCAAATATTATTCTTCCCTTGGCAAGCACCTAATTTTGGCTCTGATGTCTGATCTTTCTCTTGTTCTTGGATCGTACGTGGGGTAAAAAGATGTTTTTCTAATTGCTGTTTTGATGTTAAAGTCACTGTTGCTCTTTCAAACCAAGCAACCGACAATGCTTTTTTAGGATCAATGGCCACACATGGATTTGTGGTTTGCATGTATATCTTCCCATCTTGATCAAGACCACGGTGTGTCATGTTAAGAATGTGTGTTGCCATTGTCGTATCATGTGGAAAGGGTACAATCCATTCGCTACTACCAGGATCCAAGTTTTCATTTACCATAGCAAAGTTGAGAGACTTCCAGTTATTTTTGTCGTCGGGTAACAGTCGGATATCAGTGTGATTGATGACAAGTGCTTTGTCATATTTAAAATGGTTGAGCATGTCAATCTGATCTTTGATTTGACGTAATTCTAATTCATCGGGTTTGGGTTGATCAAGCATGTTTTGATGGTAGTTCTTCAACATGCAAGATGCTTGATTCCCTTGAGTGGCAAAGATAATATGACTTACTTTATAGGTGTGTCCTTGACTATCTTCAAGTATAAATCGATGGATACCATCATCACTAGGTTTGATGTTGATTATTTGAGTTTCTAAATGAATGTGCTGGAGTGGTTTAGATAGCAGTTTTACAACACGCCGTACGCCACAGGAAACCACATAAGATTCTTGAAATAAACCAACTGCCATATATTCTTTAGATATATATAAAGATGAAAATAAAGTGCATGAATATCTAAAAAAAAAAGAGAGCCCCTTTTCGATTCTTTAAATGTCCAATAGTTTATATTTACTTACCTAGTATATCAGCAGCAGGATACTGATGCATTGACTGATGCGAATTTGTACATACAGCTGCAAACAACGGAACAAACACCTGATGAACAAAATAAGAATGTATATGGTATTTTTTAAAAAAGTCGCCCAATGTTAATCGGTGTATACTATGATCAGGATTAGATAAATGTCCCCTATAATACATCCATAATGAGAGTGCCATGAGCCACAGATAGGAATAGGTAACAACAAGTGCCCTCCAGAAAAACCCGCTGATATCGAGTAAAGAGTCGGTTGATGTGGTGGCTCTACTGAGATGACCCACTGATTTAGAACCGCTATAGACAAGGTATGAGTTGTGCTCTGTATAAGATAACAGATCCTCTGGTGATATGTGAGAGAGCGGTCTTTGAGCTTGGATATGATACCATCCAAAACTAAATTTTGCTTTCATAATGGGAATTTGAAGATGTTGATATAGTTTAAATAAGTGATTATAATAACCTAAAAAAAAAGTTATTTACTGAATCAAGAGCTCTAATCATGTTTTTTTTTATTTATTTACCAGACATAAACGATCGCATAGGTACCTGTTTGTGTGTTTTATTATTAAAGTGGCTGTTAGAGCAATGTTAAACACCAAAAAAAAGGATAGGTCTTGCCCTTATAAACTTACATCAATTCTCTGCTTATTATGAGTACCGGTACTTATAGAGGATGCGTCCATGCCAACTGATTTGCTTCTTTCAAAAAGATGTACTTCAACCTTTTTATTGTTACTGGATAACAAATAGGCTGCGGTGAGACCTGCCAATCCTGAACCGATAACAGCCACCTTTATAGATTGTTTATTGTTATTACTCATGAAATTATAAATAAAAAATAAAATAAAAAGTAAAAGAAAGAGTGATGTTTGAATTATACGAGTTTTTTTTATGCAGAAATGGATCTCTTAATAAAAGTATTTGTCACGGAGTTTCAATCACTCTTCTTTTTGAATGCTTCACCTCACCTCTCAAAAATGTACGTCATTTATAAAATTAGAGTTTTTTTTTGTGAATCGCTCTGTACTGAGGTTTAACTACGATCTTGATTGGTATATTTTGATTGTTTCATTCATTTTTTTTTTCAATTTCATGCAAAATAATATACGAAATGGTGTTTCTATATCAACTACTGCCATATTTGTAATAACTATATCATTTCGACTCCTTCTACGAGGAGTTTTTTCTCTAATGAGTTCAAGTGGAAGCATCTATATTAAAGGCATACGCAGATATCCACTCATATGAGAGCATGTTTTTGTTTGCTTTTATATCATACCACTATCATTTTTTATAGTATCTCCAACATGTTACTTTTACAACAACAACAATGAATCCAACTTTTTAATATTTTTGTCCCACAAACTGTTTTTATGGAAATTTTATTTTGTTTTGTGAAACCACGTTTTACCACTTTTCAATTAAATGATTAAAAAAAAAAGGTGATCTAATTAAAAACCTCTCATTCCACCTTTTCCATTCGAACGGTATTTCTAAATAATCAATTAATAAATCAATCCAATCAAAAGACAATGATACACTTACTCTAAATCCTCTTCCTTTGAATGAAACGCCTGGTTCATCATTAAAACGTCTTCTCTGCTCCCAGTCAGGTTTTTCAGCATCGCGATCTCTATAACGACGATAACGAGGCGATAATGATCTTTTTCTAGGTGATAGGCTTCTTTTTCTTTCAGGAGATGGTGATGGACTTTGCTTTCTTCTCTCCGGTGATGGGCTTCTATCATCAACGGATTCACTTCTATTACGAGATGATCGTTTTTCTTTCTTCTTTTTATCCTTCTTTTTCTTTTTATCTTTTTTCTCCTTTTTTTCTTTTCTTCTTCTTTCCTTCTTCTCCTTTTTTCTTCGCTTTCGTTCAGTCTCTGAATCCGACTCGCTTTCTGACTCTGACTCTGATCCTGATTCTGATTCAGAAACAGATCGTGATCTCTTTCTACTTTCTTTTTGGTCGGTTTCTTCAGTTTCTGCCTTTGCTTTTACTGTTTTTTTTAAAAAAAATATATATAGAGATGATGTTATAATCATTCATCCAACAATAACAAATAAATACTTTTTTTTTTTTACCTTTTACGCCAGGAGGTAGTTTAAGGACCAATTCACCTGAATTGGCAATCATGACGTTATGAAGTGGTCTATCATTACTGTCCACCGGTTCATTTTCCATGATTTCAGCAACATTAAAACCGGATACAACACGTCCAAACACTACATGTTTACCGTCCAAGTGAGGGGTTGGTCTTGTTGTAATGAAAAATTGTGATGATTGGGTATTGGCACCACGATTGGCCATACTGAGCAAGCCATGGGTATCGTGCTTTCTTATAAATGATTCATCGGGGAAGTTGGCACCATAAATACTTTCTCCACCTGCTCCATTTCGACGGGTAAAATCACCACCTTGACACATAAAACCCTTTATAATTCTTTTTTGCTTTTTTAATTCATTATTTGAAATAAAAGTCTACAACTATCATTTTTTTTACCTGTGAAAGATAGAGCCTCTATAATGAAGTGGTACGTTGCTTACTTTTCCTAGACCCTTTTCGCCTGTACAAAGTGCTCGAAAGTTCTCTGCAGTCATTGGCACTTCGTCTGCAAACAACTCCATAATAATTCTACCAACTTTTTTTTTTCCTGTATTAAATATTTTGAAGAAGGAATATCTTGTTTTTTACTTACTTCTGTTGCCATCTATATCAATATCAAAGAACACACGTGGATTGATCTTCATCTTGGATTGAGTTATATATATGTACGATGAAGAAAACAAAAAAACAAAACAAAAACATATATCAAAAATAAGAAAAAAATAGAGAAGTCACATTGGACCTTTTTGATTTCTTTTTCTTTTTCCTTCTTTTATCTCTCTTTAGTGTCATAAAAAAAATATGAGTTCTAGTCAGTCAGAAAAGAAAGAACAACAAGAAGAGCAACAACCACCTAGTTTGCATCAGTTTGTCAGTACTAACATTGGTACATTTTCGAAACTCATGTTCTTCATGGCTGCATTAGCCAGTTTTCCCATCTTGACCTACTTTGTCACTGTGGATAGAGTGTTTGAAGGTACGGAAAAAAAACAGACGTGTTTTTTTTCTTTTTTTTTTCTCAAATATATATATCTTCTAGGTAATTCAACATATGCTGGTGGGGCTGCTGCTGTGATGGCCAATATCGTAGTTATTGCATATATCGTTGTTGCTATTTATGAGGACAAGCCAAGTTCAGAAAAGAAGAATCAGTAGAAGAAATGTTTTCCTAATTTGTTCATCATCATACATTAAATAATAAAAAAAAATTTTAGTATCAATTGGGCATGGGAGTCTATAAAACTGTTTCGCGTGATCAGCTTGAGAAATTATACATTTATTGTTGAAATACAATATCGAATTGAGACGATGAATAAAGTTATTGTTGAATAGAGCAATTGGTTTTTGAGACTATGAAATGAGAAGATATATCTTTTAATGGTAAACAATGTTTATTTGTTACGAGAAAAAATTATACTTTTGAGGTTTAAAAATGAAAACATTGTCTATTCGGAATTCTAATTTCTTCACTCTTTTATAGAAGTGTGTGGAGGTGTGTTTTCTTTTTTTTTCTTTTCTTTTTCATTTTCTCATCATAATACGAAATAATAAAGAATGAAGAATAAAGCAAATTTACAATTATGTACACAAGGAAGAAGGTATGATTACAACCATGATCATCATCATCCAAGAGTACTTATAAACTTGTTTATACTTTGTTGCTCTATATAGACCTTGGTATAGGTATTACTATTTATTAATACGATATAATGCATGAAAATATTGATGATGAGCAATAGTGCTGACGGTACAGTGGATGACCCTTATATTATTGGTATTGGAGGTAAATTAAAAGAGAGAGAGAGAGAAATGGTATAATGGATATGTACACATAATTATGTCATATATATTAGGTGGTAGTGCAAGTGGAAAAACAAGCGTAGCAGAGTAAGGAGATATATATTAGCCATAAACACTAAAAAATAACACTCATGATAAATAATAATAATAATAATAATAAAACAATGTAGACAAATTGTTAAAAAACTAAACATTCCATGGGTTGTCATTCTATCGATGGATTCATTCTATAACATCTTAACACCTGAGCAGAGTAAATTGGCCCATCAAAGGTAAATATATCAACATATATGCATCGATTCACTTTGTATATAAAAACTCAACTCTTTTCTTAAAGTAAATTTGATTTTGATCACCCAACAGCATTTGATATGGACTTGGCCTTTGAAATATTGATAAAGCTAAAGGAAGGGCAAGTCACACAAAAAAAAGGATTGTTTGATTTTGCATGAATTTTAAAAAATATATATATATAGGAAATCAGTGAATGTGCCAATATATGATTTTGCTACTCATGCTAGACAGTCAAAGTCAATATCCATTTATGGTGCCAATATTATCATATTCGAAGGCATATTTGCTTTGTTTGAAGAAAGAATTAGAAATTTAATGGATGTAAAAGTAAGTGAGTATTTTTATCTAATTCATGTTGGTACTAAACAGTGCACAATCAGATATTTGTTGATACAGATGCTGATATTCAGTTAACCAGAAGAAGTAAAAAAAAAATTGGATGAGGATGTTAATGTTGGTTTATTGTTATTAATATGTACACATTTGATAGTAAGAAGAGATATCAAGTTTAGGGGTCGTGATGTGGAGGGTATCTTGGATGTATGTATTAAGTATAATGAACGAAAACAGAAGTTCTATATACTAAATGTTGCAATAGCAATACATACGATTTGTAAAACCATCCTTTGATAACTATATTAGACCCACTATGAAATTTGCAGATATCGTAAAGTGTATACATACATATAGACATAGATCTATTCATCTTAATTAATTTCTGTTTTCTTTTCTTTTTTTTTCCCTTTAAGATTATACCAAGAGGTGTTGAAAATACGATAGCGATTGATATCATGACACAACATATCCAGAATCAATTAGACGAAAAGATCAAAAACATGCGCCTAGACCTTGTTAAAACACCAGTCACTGAAAAGATGCCAAATACAGTATATAGATTGCCTTTTACCAATCAAGTAAAGGTATATAACCAAATGTTTTTATATCAATGTTGTGTATTCATTACTAACTTTTTTTAGATTATCCATACTATTTTACGAGATAAAAACACAGAGCGAGACGAATTTGTATTTCATGTTGATAGACTGTCTATACTATTAATGGATTAGTAAGTGTAACCCTTCTCTATTTTATATATATATATATATATAAATTGATTTTCTCTGTCGCAGTGTCGCTACTCTACTTCCAACAACCGAAACAGAAGTAACCACGCGTACCAATTCCATTTATAAAGGCACAAAAATAACTGAAAAGGTAACATTTATAATGTATATATAGAAGGTCATACATTAAAAAAAATGGGTTTTCATATATGTTTAGATCTGTGGCGTCTTTATTTTACGCGGTGGTGGTACCATGGAACCAGGATTAACAAAAGTGTTCAGACAAGCAGTGATTGGAAAACTGTTAATTCAGACCAATCCTAAAACAGGAGATTCAGAGGTAAAAATAAAAAATCAAGAAATCACAAAAAAAAAGGGGTTTTTTTTACTTACTTTGAGAAAAGCTTCACTATTGTAAACTCCCTAAAGATATAAAAGACAATGATGTGATATTAACCGACGCCACCATTGGCACAGGAGCATCAGCATTGATGGCGATCCGAATCTTATTGGATCATGAAGTTCCAGAAGTATAATATATAAAATTAATTTAAATCAAACATTTTATGTGTAACCATGACCATACTCCTTATAGGAACGTATCATTTTCGTATGCTTCTTAGCAGCACAGGTAGGTCTTACCGTGCTTACGAAAGCTTTCCCGCGTATAACCATTGTAACAACCTTCGTGGATCCTGAGTTGAATAAAGAGAAATTATGGATAGAACCGGGAATGGGTAACTTTGGAGGTAAAAAGAATGAGAGATTTTTTTTTTTTTTGTTTAAAAAAAACAAAAAACAAAAAACTTATATTCAATTTTTAGATCGTTACTATGGAACCGAGGAAGATTAGGAATATCTATTATTTCTGTATACATTTTATGTATTTTTTTTTTATACATGTATTTTGATTTCTGGAAAAAAAATATGGAAATGTCTTACAAATAAAGGTCGTTTTTAATTAAGGAAGGCAACAATGATCATTTTTGTGTTATTTCACTTTATTTCTCTCAGTCTCTTTTATTATATGTTTTGTATTTTCTTTAGATAAGAAGTAATATGAATTATTAAAAATCAAAAAAAAAAAATCTACCATTGAGAAGCATGGTATTGCCCTCCATATTGTTGCTGTTGTTGCTGTTGTTGCTGTTGTTGCTGTTGTTGCTGTTGTTGCTGTTGTTGCTGTTGTATCATATAACCACCGCCCCCCGGTTGACCCATGAAATCATCACGATTGGTCCAGCCTAATGAGTTTTCGTGCATGATGGGGGAAGAAATACTTTGTGTAAAGACCTGATGTTGTTCTACCGCCTGCTGTTCTTTAAGGTGACGACGCTTACGATAGACATGAACAACACCCATGGTGGCCGCAGCATAGACAACTACACCTACAGAGACACAGATACCGATCAATGCACCCTTGGAAAGGCCTCCGCTACCGCCTTTACCACTATCATTGTTACTTGAAGCTGTATTGGGATCGTCTACGGTGGGTGAATTACCGTTACTCTGCGATGCAGCTAGAGATAGATAGATTTTTAATATAAAAATAGAAATAAAAATAAAAATTCAGATATATCAAAACTTACCACTGTTGGAAATAGCATAAGATGGATCAATCAAAGAAGCCAATTGACCATTCGAAGGTGAATAAAGTGAAGAATTGGTCTGAGATACCAAACTCTGCAAATCAGATACTTCATTCGAGGGAATAGCCAAGTTGACAACCACACCACTATTCTCATCGCGCTTTCTTTTTTGAGAAGTAGATGCACTTGTAATAGTGACAACAATCACATCGTCTATAGAAATACCGAGTGATTTACTGATCATAACTGGGAGCGATTGAACAAACTGGGCGGTGAGAATGGCATCTTGTACCATTTCGGTGTAGGAGATGGTATGGAATTTCACGTGAACCATGGAGCTTGAATCTAAATTTTATCATGTGTAAGTTATTAAACTTATTTCTATATTATATATTTATGTTTACCTGGGATAATCGCATCTACGTTGGGTGCAATGTATTCAGGAACACTGTCAGAGTTACCAGATACACTTCCAGCATCGGCCGAGGTGGTGGCAGTGGGAGTGCTAGAGCTAAATTCTGTGGAGTTCTTGGGAGTGCTATCAGGCGTCTTAGTAGGCTCGACTGTAGTGGTTGTTTTTGCTGCTGGATCATACGTAAAGTTGTCGGTTAACCAGGTATAGGTCTTGTAACGATAAGTTGAAGTAGCCTCAAAATCGGTCGAACTTTTTTCAGGAGTAGTAGTGGTGGTTGTCTCCTCGGTTGTTGTTGTGGTGGTAGGTTCTTCGGTTGTTGTTGTAGTGGATTCCTCGGAGGTTGTAGTTGTTGCTGTATCAGTAGGAGTTGAGGTAGCTGTAGTGTCACTATTATCACCACCATCTGTTGCTGTTGCTGTTACGGTTTCGGTTCCATTTACATCGGCAGTAAAAGTAGTAGATGAATAGGTGCCAGTCGTAGTCAACGTGGCTGTGTAGTCCTCAGAGATCGTTGTTGTATCGCTCATTGAGGCGGTATCAGTTTCAGATGCATCATCAGTGGCTGTGGTTGTTACAGCATCTGTAGTGGTGGTTGTCTTTGGTACCAAAGTCAATGTTCCATCGATAACGGTAAGCGACTTATGAGGCTCTTCTGTTGTAGTCGACTCTGGTGCATCAGTAGTAGTTGAATCAGAATCTTCTGTGGCAGTTGTCTTCTTGGAACCATGTTTCTTGGTAGTGGCTGTATCTGTACTCTTTTCAGCAGTAGTTGTAGTAGTAGTTGTTGTCTTAGGGATCCAGGTAAGAGTTCCATCAACAATAGTAAGTATCTTGTGAGGTTCTACAGTAGATGTGGTAGCAGTAGAAGTTTTAGTTTTAGTCTTGTGTTTAGTTGTAGTAGTAGTAGTTGTAGTTGTTTTAGGAACCCAGGTAAGAGTTCCGTCAATAATAGTAAGTATCTTGTGAGGTTTTACAGTAGATGTGGTAGCAGTAGAAGTTTTAGTTTTAGTCTTGTGTTTAGTTGTAGTAGTTGTTGAAGAATGCTTTTTCTCAGATTTCTCTGTTGAAGAAGTCTTCTTGTGTGATTTTGTAGTTGTGGTAGTAGTAGGTTCGGTTGTGGTGGTTGTGGTAGGTACTGTTACCCAAGTAAGTTTTCCATCAGTGATCGTCAGTGCCTTCTTAGGTTTAGGAGTAGGCTTAGGCACTTTAGTGATGGTGAGTGTACCGTTGATCCAGGTTAAGGTTTTGACAAGCTCTACCGAAGTAGTGGTGGTCTTTGCGTGGCTAGTCTTTGTCACTTTGGAACTACTTGTTTTAGTGGATTTTGAACTTTTGCTTGTCGTCTTCTTTGCAACGTCTTTTGTTTTCGAAGTGTGTGGTTTGGTGGTTGTGCCACTGGTCTTCTTCTTTTTTGAAGTTGTTGTAGTGTGATGTTTGGTGGTTGACTTATTTTTGGATGAGGTATGACCATGAGTCGTGGTGCTTTGATCTTTCTTAGTAGTAGTGGTACTACTGTGATGAGTTACACCTGATTTAGTAACATCTTTTGTAGACTCTTCCTTTTTAGTGGAAGTAGCCTTTCCAAAAACAGAGTTGAAAAAACCACCCACTTCGTCCATGAATGGAGTTCTGGTCGGGGTATGTGTGGTGGTTGTCTTTTTTAGGTCATGTACTGTTATAATGGTGCCATTGGATAATTTCTAAACAAGTAACAAAACAAGAAAAAAATAATATTGCAGAGAAAAGAAAGAAATTAATTAATTTAAAAATTAAAAAATAACAGAAAGAGAAAGAAAAGATAAAAAAAAAAGGGGTAAGAATATATTATTTCAAGTTAACTTGTTAGAGTTTTCAAACATTCTAATTTTTTTTTAGTTTAACGTACTTTGGTATAGAAACCTGACAATGTTGTTGAAGTAGGATTCGGAACATCATCGGTTGTCTTGGTTTCTGCCAGTCCAATAAGCACTGTAATGACCAAGACTGTCAGTGAAATACGTATTAGAAGAGGTAACCTTGGATTCATCTAATTAAAGAACATACAACTAAAAGAAAATGAGCGGAAAAGTAAGAGAAAGAGAAAGAAAGATATGGGAGAGGAGGGAGGAGGGAGGGAAAGCAAAAATATATCAAATAAATCATTATAATATTAACAAAAAGCAAACTAAGCTTGATATAACAATAAGAGCCCTTTCACAATGGGACTTTGTGTTACAGGTACAATAATAGGCGTACCACATATAATATCTGATCTAAACTGGGTATGTTGACACGTTTATTCTTATTTTTATTTATGGGTGCGTTTGATCAGGTAAACTTTTTTTTTTTTTTTGCAGTCTGGAATATTTTTCTGACTTCTTTGATTTTCCTTTTTTGAGAGAAATGGTGTCGCATCAGAAAAGCTTATCGAGTAATAAATTTATTCTGCAAAAAATAAAAATAAAGAAAATAAAGAAATAAAGAAAAAGAAAAGATCGCCAGCTCTATCATATGAAAAACAAATAAAAACATATTTTATATACAAATATGTTTACAAACATAGAATTCATTACAAGGACCATTAATTGTACAATCGATATTATTTATATATCATCTTTTACTATAAAATGAACAATTAATGAATGACTCTCTATACTTGCATCCTCGGAAAAAATTACCAATAGCGTGCTTTACTCATCCATTTTAAATCAGTGAGACTGATATCTCTTTTTCAATCGCTTCGGTCATACTTGCAAATACTGTCTCACCAGACACTAAACGACTAAAGTAAAAATGATAATTTTTGCTTTTACCCGGCATTCCTCAACTACGTTGTGTAAATTAGCGAGTGATATAAAAGATACATGCCATGATGATCTCGATTTCAAACATATTTATTAAGTTTTTGTCTAGGGTAATGATAAACATTGATTCATTTATGTACAAATCCAATTTTGGATAGGTGTGTGTGTAGTTTATATCATGGAAAAGAAAAAGTGATTTATATGGATAAATAAGGAAAGGTATTTATTTATGCAAACGCAAATAAAATCACATCAAACCTCCTCATATTATTTTACCAGTTCCTTGCATGTTAAAATGTTATCAGTATCTATACTTTTGATATTGTGATGCTAAACTTACAAAAAAAAAAAACCTTTGCTTATCTTATCTTTTTGAGTCAGTTTGGTCTATCATACCACTACTATTATCAAATCTAACAATGCTAATAATAATAAGTATAGAATAAAAAGAAATCTATCAATCTGCAAGGCAAAACTATATCTTGTAGACCTTAAATTAAGAATTTAAATTGATAATGAGTGAATAAGTGAATTCTTGAGAGGGTTCCAGTGTTTAGCTCTATTGAAAAATGACAATGTTGTTCACATACTTCAGTAATGCTCGACTGAACACTTTCATTGGGTATGACGCTGTAAACGGTTATAAAGGTATCATAATATATAAACCGTATATAACGCACTGATTCCTGGTAATCACCAGTACTTTCGTGCTGGCTCATATATTTAGAATTTGTGAAAGCCTGTATAAAATCTTGCTAGCTTATAGATCACCAAAAACCTTAAAAAT
>VCJB01000022.1:0-10920 GCA_024140155.1 Backusella parvicylindrica | reverse complement strand
TAATTTAATAGAATGTTATTCAAAAGAATCGAAAAAATAAAAATAAAAAGATGTCGATGATAAGAGACTTATTTTTTCAAAAAACATCAGACTCAATGAAACACACAAAGAGGATGTGAAGAAACAGCCTTATTTGAGTCTCAAGATGGGCATCTCCAGCAATCTCAATAGAGTAGTTTTCCATAATTAGAAACTTGGTGGTAAATCCAGTAAAGACGAAATAAATAAAAAATTTAAACTGAAGATTATTACTATTATTGCTTTTCTTTATTTAATATATATATGTATATCAGTCTATAATAATAATAATAATGCCAATCGCTCTAAAATAAACTATACGTATCTTTGGGGGAATAACTAAGGATTCGAACATTATATTTAACCATAATAAATTGCGTTTAGCTTTCATATATTAGAAAACTGTATTAATTTCTTGCTACAACAGGTATATTTTTATGCTTGAATATCTAAATTAAAACTTTTTTTTTTATCAGAAATGCAAGATTCAAAGCCTTATTCAGATAGATCTTTCAAAATTTCCCAAACGAAGTTTGGGTGGGTATATGCCAAAAAAGGTATGGGATCTGGGACCGAATGTTTCAATTTAAGCCCTAGAAAAATTCAAACCCAAGTCTCGGACCAGACTTACCTTCATGTAATACCTTCACTGTAACATATCAGTACATGACACCTCGACGTCAGTGGAGAGAAGGCCTTACAATGATAGTCTACGTTCAAAATACAATACAATCAGTAGATTTCAAATGGAAATATCGACTTAATAAGAGTTATATATCTTGGATGATATTTATATAAATTATATCGGCGAAACGATATGGTTATTGTAATAATCTAAACGAACGCAATGGATAGTACTAATAACTTCTGTAAAACGAACCAAAAGATATATTATATTGCTTAGATTCCATGGCATCCATATAGTTTATAACAAAGTTCTTTATCAATAAAATGTTTCTCGGTTTGATATATCTATATCATTTTTGTGCTCTTTGTGCTTAACCGAATTTTAAAAGCATCACTAGTTTTTCGTATTCTATCTTCTTTCACCTTACATTACTGTTCATCTCTTATGTTTGGTTCAATAGAAATACATTCATAATATTCAAATAAAGTAGTTAGAATAAATCGGGAACTATAAAAGTTAAATTAAGCCAGGCTACCTCTTAACCAAACGAGATTCGCACACCTTCAAAATGACAACCCATAGATTATAAATATTCAATATCCTTTTGCAATGGTTAAAGGCTCTGGATGTGCTAATATCTAACCCTATAACCATTAGTAGCGTGCTAAATTCAAATTTTATAGTACAAAAAAGCCATACAACAAGTATACTTCTCGGAATACCCATTTTTCGGATGAGTAATCTAATATTATATTATCACCACTATCAGCATCCAAAGATAAATATTGATCTGATTCTTGTTGTAGGGCTGTAATGACATTATAAATCATATAACTTATATGGTTTCCCTAACAAAAGGGCCGTAAAATAAAAATCGGTTTAATGACATGTAAAAGTTTACCATTTTATTATGCAGTACCCCGCTTCCATGGTAATTTTTTTTAGCTAGTAGGTGGTTAAGATAAGAAAGTAATACCATGGGTAAAAATGCGATAAGCTGGAAGAAATTCTAACTAATTTAATTTAAAGTGTCTAAGATCTCATTAAGAGAGTCACCTGGCTCAGGTCAAGACGATAATATAGAAGTGGCATCATATTCATTTGTTTCTCCATTGCGTTTATTCAGGTAACAACAATAAAACTAGTATAAACCAATAAGGAAAGTTGATAACCATTTTGAACACACCAATTTCGTTTTTTTGCCGTTTCTTGAAAAATTAAAACCTAGTTTGCTGCTATAACAACCAAGATGTAGTGCTTAAAAACGACTTTTTAATCCTAGGTTTTCTATTGTTCGATTATATCTCAAAATACATCTGAATTTACTCATCGGATATGGGACCTCGTATTTAATACTAATAAATGAGAAAATAGAAATAATGGCCCTGTTTTAATTACTTTATTACCAAAATAAAATGATTTTATTGATAGAATGTTATTTTTAAAACAATATCTAACGAAAATGGAATTACTTATAATAACCAATTAAACAAAATTAAAAGTAAGTTTTATTTAACCAAATTTACAAATAATAATAATAAAAAAGAAAAGGAAAAACTTATGCCCAAGACCATTCGATATCAACTCTACCATCAGCAAAGTCTGCAATCCGTCCAAAGGCAGCAGGACTCAGATCAAGATCTCCTTTTACACAAGGGGGACAAGCTTTACGAAATATAAATGATTAATATTAAATAATTTGACAATGTCATATGCTACTTACTGTCAACAATTTTAACTGTTACAGTGCCCTTGGGACCCTTGACAAGGGCTTTTTTACCGCAAAGAGGATTGTCATTGGGGTTAGCGCCGTTACTCATTTGGGGGGCATTCTAAAGTTACAGGATTAGACATGATGTTTAAGAATAAGTTAAAGTTAGTCTTACCAAAGCAGCAATAAAATCTGTGTCTTCAGATGTGATACCACAGGAACCGAGACCAGTGTTGTAGTAGGTACCATCACCTGAAAATTCGTAGCTTCCGGAGCTAGAAGATGAAGAAGAGGAAGTTACTTTTGATGTAGTTTTCTTCTTGGTAGTAGTCTTCTTAGTAGTGGTCTTCTTGGTAGTGGTCTTCTTCTTGGTAGTTGTCTTTTTTTTTGTGGTTGTCTTTTTCTTAGTAGTTGTCTTTTTTTTGGTGGTTGTCTTTTTCTTAGTTGTTGTCTTTTTTTTGGTGGTTGTCTTCTTCTTGAGAATGGTAGTCTTTTTCATTGTTGTCTTTTTTGTAGAAGCTGCTTTATTAGCGACTGATTTTTCTTTAGAAGAACTGTGCTTTTTTGAATGTCTGCTCTTGTGATTACGACCATGTCTATATTTGTGTTTCTTCGAACTGTCATGACATCTCTTTTTGAACTTTCCATGAATATTACGCTCAGTCAATTCCTGGCCAGCCAAAGATTCGACATTTACTGAATTAATATCATTGAAATCGACAATAGATTCACTAATATCTGATGAAATAGGTGCAGATTGGACGTTTAAGAGCAATGTGCTAGTTAGGATTGTGGTTAAACCAAAAAGAGAGGAATGGGAGAAGCGCATTATAATATTAAAGGCTTTCTTTCTGTATTTTGTTTTTAGGGCTCGAAAAAAAAGGAAATGAAAAGTGACAAAAAAAAATTTTCTCTTTTATATGAAATAAGTATCAGCAACGTGCTCAGTCCAAGTATTATTATTATCTTTCTTTGTCGTGCAAGTTTAGCTGGCGACCATACATAATAAATTATATAGCCAATCAGCGATAATACGGAACTGATCTCAATAAAGTTAATGAGTTCTATTCATAAATGCTTCTATTGTGTAACAAATTATTAGTCCGCTCATTATAGAAAAGTTTGAAGAGCCGAATTTCGTCTTGACAATGCTGGTTTTATTCATATTTTTATTGAAAGATGAAACTTTTTAAAAGTCAAAGTTACACGATGCTAGCCTTGTGAGAGGCAAGAACCATACTAGCTGATGCAGATGTCCAAGTTAACAAATGAACATATACCACATTATTGTCTTCTTTTATTCTCAATTCGTATAAAAGTAAAATAAACTTGACTTTCTTATTATTTGGATACTCTTTTGTCTATTGAAATAGACATTAAGATATAGATAGAAGAAAAGGATCGCTTTTCAAAAGTTGACATGTTGCTGTCATTTTTCGTACCCGTTCCGATGCGTTTAATTGCTATTAATTTATATTTATTTTGTGTATATTCTATTTGCTGATCATGAAAACGAAGCTCATACTTATCGCATTTCATAAATCTAATAACCCTAAAGTCCAATACATTTAGACTTCCAGAAAAAGATGGCATCTAATCTTATTAATAATATGTGTTTTATTACGTTTTTAGATATTTATAAACAAACAAATAAATGGAAATGAATTGTTTATTTAATTGTTTATTTGGCTGAAATTAATCTATATTTACTAAATTATGCAATTGTTCACCAATAAGATATGTCTTATCTCTGACACTACGTAACCAAAGTCGTAAAAGACGAACAGTTACCAAAAAAGCAAGCAAAAGACACGCGCAACAAAACACAATAGGGTAAGTACATCGGAATATTAATATTTTTGTCTGTGGATCATCAATTGCTAAATAAAAAATATAATGGGTACTCATGTTAAACTGCTATATATAAAAAACAAAAGGAGCTTACCTAACAAATGTATTATCGATAAACTCAAACCAGTAGGTACTACTATAACCATCGAGACGATGAGCATTGCAGGTATCAAAGATTGTGTTAATGTTATCTTCATATCTGTGCTGACAAGATACTCCCAAGTTAATTGGTTCGCTAAGGTTCTTGTTGTACTATTTGAAATGACGCTAGTAATCCCATAAAACAAACACAATGTAGTAAGACCAAAAGCCCAATCCTATAGTTTACATATAACTTTTTAAGATTCATATACACAAAAATCTCTTCAACAAAAACTCTTACCTCCAGTAAATTCACACTAAGTGAATGTGCACCCTTTCCAGATAGTCTTAACGGCATAAGTATATACAGATCTAAAGATATTCCAATCATAATGGGTAAAATAAACCCAAATGATGTAGTTATAAATAGTAGATGAACAAACTATATATGTATATATATTAATATTACTTTATATATATATCACTTCTCCTATTTTCATACTTTTATGATGTGGTTATATATGTACATAGTTACAGAGCTTGGGTCGATTTTTCGTTCGTTTTCTTCAAAAATGGAATGTTTTTGAGCTACCCAATTCATGGAATAACTCATCATAATCATAACAAATGAGCCTAATCCAAATGAGTAAATATCATGTAAGGGCTCACTAGTAGTTAAAAATGTATTAAATATATTTCGTCCTAATAATACTATGATTATTTTAAAAAGAAAAGAGAGAATATTAGCACACATTGATAAATATGGACATTATTATTATTATTATTATTATTGTTATTGTTATTGTTATTATTATTGTAAATTTACATGGAATCACGGAAAAGGAACAGACCAAAAGGGAACCAGAAAGCCAAATCAAGAATATAAATATAGCAACTCTGGTCTTAAAAAACGGAGGGATATATACAATTGTTGTATACAAATCTTCAGCTCCAGGCTGAGAAACAGCGGGATGCCCTAATTGCCTTTCTATTTCATCTAAAGGTTGGAACGATATAGGATCGATTGGGATCAGCATCCTTCTGTCAGACGATAATGATATATTATCCTGTTTTGGTGCAAGTACAAGAATTCCGTCTTTTCGAAATTCGGGAACAGTTCCTGTCGCATTCGGTACCAGATTTTTATTTTTCAAACCCCATCTAAACCATGAATTATTAACGAAGACACCCTCTTCATCAGGGTAACGACCTCCAAACATATATGATGTTAATCGTAGATGATGCGACGCAATATGCCACCAAGAGGAGAGTGCTTTTTTCGAAAATTCGCGTGGAACCATGTAGTTCATTATTGGAGGCAATATAAATTGAATAGCTAAGAGATCGACGGGAAGAATAGAAAACGTTGTACTTTTGATAAAGTTAGCCATGAAATGTTTTTTGAAGCTATCTCTTCTCTTTCTTCTAAACTATTAATAAATAAATGAATAGACTTACTTGAATGACCATAGCACAGGGTATATTCCACTATATTTACTAATTAGTAAAGTGGCCAGCCCCATACCAATCATTAGAAGTATAAAGTATATGATTGCACTTGTACACATTTTCTTTATTGAAGAAAATATCGGTCGCTCGGCCATTTCCTGAACAGGGTGGAACTGAGGATCATTCGGATTAGTAATGAACCACAAAACACCAGGTCTAATCACTTCACGAACAAGTACGATGAAAGTAGAGTACTGGAAAACAAAACCTGTTCCAATAAACCAGTGCAAAAAAATTCCAGAATAAGGGTTTTCTACTAGAAAATCGAGTCGACCTTGAAAGAAGCAGCCAGCAAATAATGGAAGCGTGGAAATATCAATTAGTATACCACACACAGTTGGAAATAAGACTAATTCCATAAAGATACAGAGAAGTACTTTTAAAAAAACACCTTGTTGCCTAAGGATCTCGTTGGTACTCCCAGGTCTAGATCTTTTACTTTTAGACAGGTACCATGAACCTAGTGTTATTAATGAAATATATCCAAATATTGTACACACTATGCGATCAAAAACTCCTTTTCTTAGTGCGCATTCATGCCAACGTTTTAGCAGTGCGAGGAAAACCTGATGTGCTGGATTCTTGTATCTTTTCACTGAGTCCACGATTAAATTTAAACCTAAGACTGATTTCTGGCAAAAGTAATAAAATACTTTATCCATATAACTTAGTGCATGAACATCCATTCTGGTAGAAATAACACATGATGACTGAATAAATTTGAGATAGGTATTTTTAACCGACTGAAAAAACCAAGAGCCGTGAAGTGTAAGAAATGAGTTATTGGATAAAACGTTTACAGCTGGATCCAAACAAGCTCGCAGAATATTAAAAAAATATGTGGGTTGAAAAAGGATCAGAGATCTACCAATGACATACGGAATCCAAATGGCGATACACAAACAAAGGTTGATCATTAAAAACATTAATATTGAGTTTTTTAGTAGTATAAGTGGGTTTCCACGAATTCCAATAGCTTCTAGTACACCGTCAATATCCTCTACAATATCAAATGGTCGCTCCCCATTATTCACGATAGGTTCCTGATTTATTTCATTGCGATTGTTGTTATCGTTATTATCATCAAGTATTTCGTTTTCTTGGTCCTCCACATCTGCTTCCGGATTTAAGTTACTTGGTAGACCTTGGTTAAAATAATCAAGCCTTTCAGATGCTACAGAGAATTCACTAGCCCTCCAAGTTTTACTAGTCGATGTTGGTTGTCGAATATTACTTTCATAATTAGTGTTTGATACGTTTGTATTTATTGTTTCCTGGCTCTGTTGATAATCTCTCCAACTTACAAACGGTGACTGAGCACCGCTTGTATATACTGCACCTTCATCATCATCATCGGAATTATCAACTCCAGTTGTTGATATCAAAGGGGAGACTCTGGATTTGCTTAAATTTAAATGATATCCTGATGATGTCGATATTCTGGTATTTTCAGCAATATCGGAATTTTCCATTGAATTATAAGACATCGATCGAGATAAGGCTTTATTTGTACAGTGATCATGTTCACTAGATTCAGATTGAATATCGATTAACTTTCGTCGTTTTTCAAGCTCTCTTCGAAGCTCTTCTAATCTGATACCAATCTGTTCTCTTTCATCTGAAGTATCTTCATGTGTTTCATCAATAAACCTCGTGACATGTGCTGTGCTATCTTCGATGATTTGATGCTGCTGTGAATGAGTATGTTGACTCTCTACGGGCTGAGTTTGTAAACCATTGTTATTCGCATTAATGGTATTATCATTATTGACTTGATCTGCTGTATCTTGTTGATTTGTCGAAGTATTTTGTATAACCCATTCTCTAAACAAATAAGCAGCTACAAATACAAGCACAACAACTGTTATTATAATTTGTCCTTCAAAGCAATCAGTTAAGAAATCTCTAGTAAAGTGAAAAGATAATTATAACAAGGTACTTGGTTACTCACATCAAACCGTACATACCTCCAATTATAACGCAATAAAAAGTAACTATTTTCAGCACTAGTTTCGATCAATACTTGTTTAAACCCTATGTTTTCTCCACTCCAGAAATAAAAACGCCAGGTCCAAAGTGTCACTGTAGGTAAAGCAATTAACCAAACACAAACAACAAGGAAGGATCTTAGAAGCAATAATACAAGATTCCCTAACGCTGATACAGATTGCCTCACAATGACCTTTAAAGGAATTTTGTTAGGCATGTCTTCACGATATATTGGGGTAAATACAAAAGAGTGTTCGCATAGCTCACAATACCTTTATTATATGATTTAAGTATTTATGCAACATATCCAAGGTTTTCATATTGTTATAGTTATTACTTACTTTTTCTTGCTATGTGATAACCATTCGACTAGGCTATAATAATTTTAGTTTGCATTCAATAGTCTAATTTCTTAGTTTTACCAATCTTGATGAACAAAGCGAATGCTACCAGAGCATTTACAAGGATGATATAATGGATGAACAGCTGTATTTCCACTTCTACATACTCTACAGATGGCTAAGGAGATATAGGAAATTAGAGAACCACTTTATTTTTTGTTATAGCCCTTCATGATTTACCTTGATCTTCATCCATTTCTTTGCCTTGTTAATAAGAAATGATAATATAGAAGATCGAAGAGTTGGATTGGGGTTAACATAGCTGAAAGCAAGTCACAAGTGTAAAACTAAGTCACAAGTTAAAACCAAACAATCATAGCTACTTAGCAAAACATTAGTGCTATTAAAAACTATCTTAATGAGTATTTAATAGTAAAAGAATGGTTACCATGGTCGTTAAAACCAACAAAACATGTCTGGCAATGATCTTGGTTTAAAGGAAAAATGAAATTCCGAACAACCTTCCATCCGAAAGGTGTCACACTGAGAGAGTTTGTGACGACGATCGTCTGATCTGGCTGAGTAAATGTCAATTGAACCAATTTCTTTTTTTCTTTTCTTTTTTCTCGTTTGTTCATAGTTCTTCACTTTCACTACATTTTTATTTAATTACGTTATACCCTCCTTCAAAATTATGAACAAATATAGTAATGATGAGAGTTATCATTTTACCAGCAATAAACCACATCGCCTATCAGATCCTCTAGTCTTGGATAGAATCAATAGTGACAGATCCAGTCAGCAATATATTAGCAGTGATTTATCTACATTATCTTCTGCCGTTGACGACTTACATATAACATCAGAGCATGAAAACATTTCAAACTTTGATATTGTTGATAGTTTGGATTACGATGATATTGATGATGGCCTAATAGGTAAAAGCTATTTTAACGATTAATCATGTCCCTAAACAAAAGTAAACGATAGACCAAGAAATGCAGCACAGACGAAGAGAAGCATTTATTCAAGAATTATATCATACAGAAAAGACATATATTAAATCATTGGAACTTATTACAGAATTCTATATAAATCCTTTACGTAAAGGTACCAAACAGTCATCCTTTAGCTTTTTAGGAATGAAAAAAATGGTTTGCACTGAAAGAGAAATGCGTTGGCTATTCGGTAACATCGAAAATATATTAAGCATACACCATGATATCATTAACACTTTGGAAAAACGGTAACGATGGTAGTTTTTATTCTTGAATGTCTTTATTTACCCTTTTCTTTATCAGCTTGAACATCTGGGGTCCGACACAAATTATTTCGGATATTGTCCAGACCTGGGTAATTTATATTACTTAATAGTGTATCTGTATGACTCTTGTATATTAAGTAGTTTTATTCATAGTTTCCTTTACTCAAGTCTTACACTTCCTATTTTGATAATTATGATGTAATGGGAACAACTTATGAACGATTAAGTCGATACCAACCATTTAAAAAATTCACTGAGGTAAAGACAACGCAATTTATTAATTTTATACTTGGATATAATGTAACATAACATATATATGTATATGTATATATATTTATAATTATATTTATATTTATATTATATAATTATAAAGGGATTGGAGAAGAATCCTGTACTCAAAGGTACCACATTAATGTTCCTACTAAAGACTCCTGTTTCATGTATTCCACGATATACAAAATTACTGACAGCTTTGGCTGATAGTACCTCACCTATGCATCCGGATTATGTTGGTCTTATTCAGTGCAAACAGCGTATTCAGCAGATAAGCGATGATTTACGCTCAAGGTATTTATAAATAATATACTTACATATATATATATATATTTATCATGAAGTATTACTTGAGTACAAAGGAAAACAAACTATTAACTTTTACTAACAACATTATCATTATCTGCCCTTTTTAAAATGTGATTCACAGAATTGAAGACGCTAAAAATGTAGATCAGGTTTTGAAAATTCACGAAGATATGGTTGGTCAGCCGTACAGTGTAAAAGTTCAACGCAGGTTGCTCTTACGCGAAGATTTCTCAAAAGCCAATGCTAAACTTAATATGGATGAACGAATTTACTTTTTATTTTCAGATATCCTTGTGTTCGCTCGAGTGAAACAATCAGTGTTACATTATAAGGGACATTTGACACTTGAACGAGCTCGAATTCGAGCTCTTACATCCGAAGAAACGGACAACAACAATGAGTGGTCAATAGAAATTACATCCTCTTTTCAAGGCGTTGATACACTTAATAGCACTTTTATGGGATCTCCTACCGTACACTTAATGCATTTCTCAAAGAAAGAAGATCAGGCAAGATGGATAAAATACCTTGAAGCAATAGTCGATAAACTTGCTCAGACTGCAGTTCATAACAAAGGTAAAAATATAAAAATCAGGCAATTTAGTATACTCACAGTTCTATTTTGATTAGTTGCTGTGAGCAAGAGTTCGTCCTCTGGTGCAGCTAGAAATGAATTGTCTATATCAAGCGAGTCTAGTATGTCAAACTCTTTCAAGAGTTCAGAAAGTAATTAAACTGGTTTAATTGCTTTTCATTATGAAATATCAAACCGTATTTATTACACAAATCCACCTTTGAAAACTCATCCATTTATCTACTTGCATATTTGTCATTTAAAATAGACACTCCTACTTTATTATTATTGTTTTATTTCATATAAATAGATATCTCTTTTTATACTATCAATATAATCTGATAAAACTAAAAAAAAAAAAAAAC
The DNA here is from genome assembly GCA_024140155.1 of Backusella parvicylindrica. Taxonomy (NCBI): domain Eukaryota; kingdom Fungi; phylum Mucoromycota; class Mucoromycetes; order Mucorales; family Backusellaceae; genus Backusella; species Backusella parvicylindrica. Next base: position 7 of record VCJB01000022.1, on the reverse strand, counting down.
TATTTTT
>VCJB01004315.1:15858-27005 GCA_024140155.1 Backusella parvicylindrica | reverse complement strand
AAAAAAAAAAAAAAGAAAAGAAAAATCAACCTTTGTAACACCAGACTCTTCCTTAAATAAAGCAATGCATTCACTTTCGGTATCATCGGAAGATCTTCCTGAGACGTGTGTTCTATTAACAAGACCATCTCTTGAGCCTGAATAGAATGTTTTCAAGTTTGGATCGTTTGAACAAAGTGACCAAACAGAATCTGGATGTGTTTCATAAGTATTTAAACAGCGTTGTGCTTTTACCGACCAAAGTTTAATTGTTGAATCAGAAGAACCGGATAAGACCTAATAAAAAAAATAGTTTAGACACTTTAATACTTATATAATCTAAATATATATTTACGTAATTCCCATCTTCACTGATGAGTAATGCCCGAATGTTATCTGTATGACCTGTCAATTTAGAAACACGTTTACCGCTTCTAGGGTCCCAGAGTCGTACAACCTTTTCTGGTGAACCTGATACAAGCAATGTGCCAGATGAATTGACAGCTAATGCGTAAATGGAGCATTTGGAAGCTGTGCTATGAAGTAAATCTAAAAAAAAAAAAAAAATGATCAATACAAGCTTAATAAAACAATGAATAATACATCATACTTGTGCTTTCACTTGAGCCGTCTAATTGGTGTGGTCCAGCGTCAATTGTTACTGTGGCAACAGATTTTTCAAGATCCCAAATCGCAATCCGTCTATCCAACCCACCGCTTGCTACCCAGCCAGGTTCAGAAGCATACGCTAAACATTTTGCATAGTCTGTGTGATAACCAATTGTATGTGTTGTTCTACTACTCGGTCTCCATAATTTGATAGTTCTGTCAGACGAGGCCGATACAACTATTATTATGTTGTTTGGTCGCATATATTCATTTTTTTAATAATAAAAAAAAACCTCTCCTTTTCCCCTTGTCCACTCCCACATTCTTTTCTCTCTCTTTTTTTTATTTATTTATTTACCACAGGTTCCTTGTTCACACAAAACAATATCATTAACCCAGTCTGTATGCATTTGTGAAAATGCTTTACACGTTGTTTTTGGCACCTTCTTTATTTGTTTGGTTTCCCATTAGATATATCTGAATTCATATAGACATATATAAAGAAATCTTACTTTTGCTTCTCTATCCAACTTTCCTTCTTGGTTAAATGTCATGTTCAAATCCCAGCCAGCAACAATACCATCTCTACCAGCTGAATAAAGCACTCCATTTGTATTTGTGTTGAGAGCAACTGAATTCACTCCAAGACAATGGGTTTGTTCTTCATTACACAAATTGACAACATAAGAGACTTTACGACGGGTTGTTCTCATTGAAAATTTTTATATTAAAAAAAACACGTAAGCTTTTACTACCCAAAGAGAACAAGAAAAAAAACACAGAAAAAGAAAAAAGAAACAACGAATTTAAAAATACGACATTTTTCTTCTTGTTTTGAATTTATAAAACGGGATTCAGCCAATAAAATGCTTTCGGGAGTGAGAAGCTTTATCAATCATCAGCAGCGGTTGCATTTTGTGTATTCTGCTTCACTGATGATGCCTGCCAAGTCAGATTTGCAGCTCCTTTAAGTCTACTAGATTGAGATAATGTATCGGTCTAGTAAAAAAATAAAAATAATGTTATTAATCGTGTTAATAACTTGCTAAAAGCAAAACATTATTTAAATATATTCTAACACTTACAGCCGTTGTTTCCGAGACGACATCCTTCAGGTTAACTCTGGCTGGCGAATATGCAAGTGGGTTGCTTAGTGACTCTTTATAATAGATGCTTCCAACAGAGGAAAGTGTTGGAAATGAAAGAAGTTGGTCTTTCAAACTCTCAGATGAGAATACATCTCCAAGCGACGATTCCGGCTGCTGTGTTAATTGTAGTTCTTGTGAACCGGAATAAGCTTGTGATCCTTCATCCTATATCATGTAAGAGCATTAAACTCTAACTTACATCTTTATATGAGAATATTTATACTTACATAACTTCCTTCCCCAGTCGACGGTAGATTTGTCAAATTAATAACCAACTGCGCCGTATCTCCATAGGGTATCTATATGTACATACATTTAAATATATGAATAGATCAAACTTTTTGTAACAAAAAAAAAGAAAAAGAGAACTTACAAATCCTGCAGAATCGGCATCTTCTTGGGACTGTCTTTGCCTTTTACTAGAGCTACTACCATCCGTCTCCGAATTTCTTTTCTGTGAATTCAAATCTACAGTTGATTGAGTGTCCAATAAAGTGCCAAAAATGATGGGCATATCGACATACAATAAAAGTGTAGCCATGACATGTGGACAGTGCTTTTCTTTACATGTGCAATAGGCACTTGTCATTTTAAACAACCCATCTTCATGTTGATTTCCTTTGATAATAATTTCATAGTCTTCTACTTTTGAGTGTATGGAAAAACTTTCATTTTCCCTCTCTATCGTTTTATATGTTCCACGTACATGCTCCTTTAGATGCATTACATTCTTTGTATCGTTATCTGCATCTAAAAGCTCGAATGATGCCATCTCATATATCTTAAGTGGCCACTTTAGCACAGGTTGATATTGTTGCATGCTTTGAATCCAATTATCCACCGTTTCAGGCTAAAAAAAAAACGAAGAGAATGAAAATGAAAATGAGAGAGATTGATATAAGTTTTTTTTTTTTTTGTTATAGCTTAATATAAATGTAATATATCACTAACATCGAATAAGACTTGATGTGTCCCTGACCTTAAAATAGTCTCTTGTTCTTCATCAGTGGCTTTATACGATAATAAAGGGGTAACATAATTTGATAAATCTATAGGTAAACCTCTAAATATATATATATATATTATTTTAGTGTAAATAGAAAAGTTACTGCTGCTAGAATGACTTACAGAGTAGTTGATCGAATATAATGAAGTGGGTCATGATTTGTTGTTTTCTGATTTAACATCGATAAACTTAAATTGTTGTAGTTAGTCAACACATGGCTACCATATCAATAATAAGTAAATACACTACAAGTTATCTCTCCACTTCAAGTCATCCATCTTTGCTTCACGGTTTAGATAAATACAGCGTAATGAATCAAAATACGACGAAGGAAAAAGCGGGGTTTCTGCCCATTTTAATAAAAATGACTCTCTTAAACATAAATGATGTCTATGTTGTATCCTATACTTAAGTTTAACCATCAGCATCACATTAATAAGTACTATTTTTACCATGCTAATTGATTAGGTAATCCCCAATTTGATTTGTTGTCATAATTGGTTGTAAGTGTATAAATTGGTATATCAGAGGGATATGATTGAATACTAGTGCGCAACATTTTCCTGTGATCGTCTAAACCTTCCACTTTTCTAGGTAGAAATGTTATTTCCATATATAAATCAGCGCTATACATACTGTCTTTTTTTTTAACTCACTTTCCAAATAACTCATTCTCATCCAAGATCCAAACTAAACTCCAATTATCTGTTGCCTTTCTCCATCCTTGAATCGTTTGCGATACAAAATCCTTTAATTGAAAACCTTCTTCAAGCGAAAAACAATATAGCTCAGGCGACATATGGACAATTAATGCCTGTCTTAAAAGGTTACAGCCAAATGTACATCCAATTGATATTTCGTTTTTACCTTTTTCGAAAACTGTTGATCTGCTATAGCGAAAAATGATGTGAATTCATCCACTCTTTCTGCGTCAGGTAGCGGAGCAAAGGTGGCTGTATCAAAAGGAATGTTACAAAGCTCTTTCCATTCGCTATATTGATCCAAGTTATTCGACCATGCATTCAACATGCTCCATTGCAATAAAGTGGTCGGTAAACATAAGCACTTGATCTTTAAATCCTCTTGTGATTTCAATAAAAAATTCGTTATGCCGTGATATTTCTTTTCTGAGCAAGGATTTATACAATAAACTGCAACCTTCTTTTTACTCTAAAAAACATGTTAGGAATAGTAACAATAATAACGAGTAATAGCAAAACAAAATGATGCAAATACCGATGTTATTTCATTGTATAGACTTCGAGCAATCGATCGTAAAGTTTTGAGCTGTTGACCTCGATCTAAACAATAAAATTCGTGTGTTTCTGTTAAGTAACTGTGATAATAAATTGAGGCTATAGAAGGTGTTGTTTGTAACCAGAGAACATGGTAACTATTCATCTTCTATTTAAAGTTGCTGAAAACTTTAAAGTAGTCCAAACTGTCAGACTAACGCAAATGTTTTGCTGTAGTTCGGTATATTTTAATTTTACCATTGAACAAAAGGTGATGTCCGGGCCAGCTCTTCACGTGTTGTGTGACTGCTAGCAATTACATTCAACAAACAAATATGTATAAAATTTCTACCTTCACAAGAACATCTTCGGTAGTATAGTGGTGAGTATCCCCGCCTGTCACGCGGGAGACCGGGGTTCAATTCCCCGCCGGAGAGTAGCGGCATATGTCGTATTTTTTTTTGTTAACGAAGTATTTCGTATGAAAAAATCGGTTCCTAAATCCGTATCCGATGGAATCTCTAAAAAAAATACGCTTTGATCTTATTCTAAGCTCCTATAAGGCGTCTTATAAATAAATTATAAAGAAAAAGGAGGATGTATATACTCTTTATAGAATACAATAAAATATACATTATATTTAGGAGTATGAGGCATGTATTGCAGGGTACGATAAAAGACATATATAGAAATATGTATTGAAAATGGAAACATACAAAAAGATGAATATATATATAAAAGATACAGATTTATAAAAATAAAAAAGAGTCATATTCTAGACCTTTGATATATCTCAATGGTATAACATCATCCATAAATGGTTGGGTTATCCTAATAAAATCAATTATATTTTAAAATGGATTATCTTTTGTGATTGTACATTAATATATCATTATAAATGAAGACATCCTCCTATGCTTTAATAAAGAAGGCCTAATGGTTTATATTTTAAAATTTTGAATTCAGAGGTTTATAAAATGGGTAGATATACTTTTTATTATTTCTGGTGTATGTCACTTGGTATTTTTTTTTTCTTTTTTGCTACAATATACCTAGTTGTTGCATTTGGTTATTAAAGGAATGGAAGAAAAGAAGAAGAAGGAATAGGTGGGAGCGAGGAATATCAGTATGAAACCATTGAAGGGCGGACATGTTTGATCTGTTGAATGTTGGTATATTATTACAGGGTTTCTCAACTACAATTCACTGTATTAGGTTAAGTACTTGTAAGTCCAGAAATATATAAAGACGAAATACCAATAAAATTAAAAGCAAAGGAAAATCCGAATTAAAACAATGGACAGCAAAATGTAAAGAATAAGCTGTACGCTAACTGGAGTAGTCGATCATCTTCTTTTCGTCAACTGCTTGCTGTTTTATATTACCATTTGTTTTCTGATATTATATATAGAATCAATTTAAGAAATGCTTTCCTGTACTTTCTTTCGAGGGGAAATACATCCATACAATAGTCAAGATGTTATTAGCTAAAAGTTAACTAAGCGAATTAAAGTGATACTCTTATTTAAGAATGAGAATTTTTTTTGGCTTTTGTTAATAAATGTGCGAGCATAATACTACTTTTGTCAATTCAGGCTCGTATTTTATTCGATCCATTACTTTACTATATAAATTATAACAATAGCTATTAGAGTTGTTCGATTATATTTTGGTGTGAATTTTTTCTTATAGATCTTTCTTTGAAACGCTTACATGTCACACTGTTCATTGTACAACAAACAAACAGATAATCAAACAAAATTGAATACTTTATATTGCTGTCTTTTGTTTTATTTATTTTTCCAGAATAGAAAAAGTGTAAAATGGAAAGAGATTGCAAATAAAAGGAATAAGGTTAACAAAATTTACATTAAAAAAAAATAAAACAATGATATGACTAAAACGAAAAAAGAAAAGAGTGAAGGAATAACCAACGGAAATAGTGTGAGAGCTTGTCATTTATCATGAATGTCATGTCTTGACTTATCGAACACGTTGTAGGACAAAAACAAATAGTCCTTCATGGGCTGAGACCGCTTTTGCTTACTTTTTCTTTCCTTTCTTCTACATTTTTAAGTAATATTATTTTATTTTACTACAATTTTAAGAACAATAAATAAGAAATAGATCAAATATAATTACAGACAAACATTTGAATTATCTGCAATCATAGCAGACATTAACAATCCTGCAAAAAATAAAATAACAAACACGAGAACTGTAAGTTTGTATTAAATTGTATATCGCATAAAGCTATACTAACAAATTATTTAGAATTTTGACAGTAGAGCTAGCTGGACCAATTAGTATGGAGGATATACCAACACATCCTAAAAGTGAATGGTCTTTGGCAAGAGAAAAAAAAGTAGTAAGTAAAAAAAAAAAAGATTGTAAATTTTGACAGTCTTACTATAAAAGACGTTTTTGGAAGTAATATATCTGCAAATAATAGTTCAACATGCTTGATGAAAGAACAAAAGCTTATAGAAAGCAAAAAGAAGATCCGTTCAGTTGGCAGTTACCTTGCTCTGTTAAACTTCCACAAGATAGCCCGAGTAATGAAGAAACCAAAACCAGTAAGCAGAAAAACAGCAAATTTGGTAGCTTTATGGGGAAACTTTTATTGAAGAGCTCAAGCGATACCTCGAAAATTAAAAAGAACGCCTCAAAGCCATTGCTGGTAGAAAAGAAGGGTTCAACAGAAATACCCCTGACTGGATATTTTCGTTTCATGAAAAGAAGAACACATCAAAGTGACACAGGCGAAGATAACGGCAACCCAAAAATCAATTTTAAAATTTCAACAGCTCGGGTACTCGGAAATGAAAGTACTCAGATTATAGGGCTAAACACTCAGACAAATCTAAAACCCAAATATCGTCTTATGAATGGCAAAAGAACAAGATGGGATGTAGCAGATCCAGCAGCAGATCCAGCAGCAGATCCAGCAGCAGATCCAGCAGCAAATAGCAGCAACAATAACAACAACAGTAGCGACAACAATGCTAGTTTGAATTTGATAAATAAAGAAGTAAATTCACCTCAAGAGCCAAAATCAGCTCAGAAGCCTGAAATATGCGAAAGAGGCATTAATTTCGACTTCCTATTTGAAGAAGAACTTAGTGATAATATTTTTGATGACGGTAGCTCTCTTGGATCGCTGCAATCGGATGATGACGTACTTGGTCCATGGATTGAACTTGGCATGCTCGATTCAAACGACTCAGAAAAAAAAAACCCCTCTTCCTCTCTTTATAGCGTAGACAAGCAGCAGAATCCCAAAAGCTTGAAATTAATCGAAACTCAATGCAAAGACTGCAAAGTACGCGCAGCCTATGATAAAAAACCTCTCGATATATCAAACCTGTGCTTATCTTGCCAGAATAAATGGAGTGACACGCTATCCAGCGTTTTCCGAACATTTGAGCTTACAGTATTGACTCAAACATACACAGAGGCCACCGAGAAACCAACATTAAAGAAAGTCAAAGTAACTAACGATAATAAAAAAGGCCACAATAAAAAGAGTGAGGCTGCTGATGTTCTGAACAAAGAAAAAACACCAATTCAAACTAAAAAAACAAATGAAGAGAAGCCATCACAACCTGCTCAAAAATTGAAAAAACCGCCACCAGTCAGAATGGGGATTCCTCCCACCAAATCAAACCATACAAGAAAAACAAATAAAAAAATGGCTACGTCTTCAAAAAAGAATAGTCTTCCAAAAAAGTCTAGACCAATAGCTCCTATGCCTTATTTGGAAGCAAATGGTGACGACGATTCTAACTTTGGTTTTTGTTCGAACTTCAGAGGTTTGGTTTATAAACAAATGGTAGAAGTCCTTAATATCAATGGTCGCTGGTATCGTGGAACGCTTGAGCTTATGAATAAAAGTAAAGTAAAAGTAAAATATATCGATTGGGATGATCAAGAAGAGTGGATTATTATTGGAAGCAAGCGCTTGCGAACTATTCAACTCGAAGATAAAGAGTCTGATCTGCAAACTGATCATCTGACGCAATCAAAAGAGGGTAATTTAAAGACATACATATTAAACCATTTTCATTTATTTATTTTAAAATTTTACTAATAATAATAAAAGTAGAAAGTGCAGCCAATGAAATTTCCACAAACCATCAAACTCATTTCAACAAAGTAGCACCGGCTGTCAAAAACAAGGGATCCGATGATTATGTCAGCTCTACATTAGATAAGGATCCTTCCCAAATTTTTAACAACAATGAGGTTTTTATGACCCGTCGGTTGGCCCAAAAGTTGGTAGATGAGCATGGCTTTATGCCAAATTCCTTTGGCTATCGTAGAAATCGTGCTGTAGCCGTAACCTTCTATTCTAGCAGCAAACAGGGTAAAAAAAAGGAAGAATCAGTCGGTTATTTACGTGAGATGCATAAAAATCAAGTACGGGTTTGGTATCCAGATTTACACCAATCAGAATGGTTGCTTGTGGGTAGTCGGCGATTAAGAATACTGACAGAGGAAGAGGAAGAAAGTATTTTGTTTGATGAAAGTGTTGATTTGGAGCGTCAAGAAGTTCCAAAGATGCAAGAGATCATCCAAACAGAAAAGAAAGCCGACGAAGCAGCTGAAGTCAAGTCTCCTCCAAAACGTGGTAGAGGAAGACCTAGAAAAGTCATACCTACAGATATAGTTGAAACAACTCCAAAAGAAGATACGATAAATGTAAATGAAACAGAGCAAGTGTTACAATCTACGATTGTTATGGAAAAGAGCGCTACAGAAGAGAAACATGATGGCCAGGATGACGAAACCCAAGTACCAAATTTCCTAACAACTGGAGCCTTTGCTACGAGAAGAGCTATGCGACAACTAACTGACCAAAGCGGTTTTGTTCCGAACCCTTATGGGTATACCAATAATCAAGCAGTGGAAGTCTTAAACACGCGCTCTGGTAAAAGAAAGTTTTGGGAATTCGGTAGATTAGTGGAAATGAAGCCTGGAAAAGTTCGTGTACACTATGAAGGATGGAGTGACTTGTATGATGAATGGATCATGGTTGGCAGTCGAAGAATTCGTGTTGCACAGGAGCAAATTACTCAAAAAATAAACGATGAGGAGGTAATCAGCGCTTCTACGCAAAAAACAAATGATCTCCTGATGACGGAATTAAATCCTGAAATAAAGGATGAAGTCAGGCGAAACAAGAAACACAAAATCTTGAGCGCAAAGGATTATCAGGAACTTGGTCTCCTTGTTAATATAGAGGAGATTGCCGCTAAAGAACTACAAAAAAAGAAACGTCAAGAAAAGAGAAAGATGGAAATTGGAACATCCACGGGAGTAAAAGCAGTTACCCAAGCAAAAACTAAAAAAAGTGACACGTATAATGATGAATATTATGAAGGGCAAGACGATGAAGACATGGATGAAAGGGATTTGGATAATGATTACCAAGATGCCGCTGTTAAAAAACGATTGAAGAGTATAAGTAAATTTAAAAGAAAAGTGAAGAAGTCGAAAGCGAAGAATGTCAGCAGGATGCCATGTGAGCACCATCTACCATCACCATCACCACCACCTGTAAACGATACACAAATAATATCTCTCAGGTTAGCTCAGGCACGAGCTTCCAATAGTCAAAGCTTTGTAGCGAATGTATATGGTTATGATTATATGCAGCACGTGACGGTTCTTCATCTTGACAAAAAATTCTATGAAGGAAGATTGGTATCAATGCGTAAAAACAAAGTCAAGGTTCATTATTGTGGATGGTTGGATGCATTTGACGAATATATTACTTGTGGTAGCCGCCGATTGCAAGTGATAGAAAACGATCATGAAGTGGTATGCATTGAGCCAAATTTCAAGGAAAGATATGAATCCATGAAATCTACTGGAGAGCTCAGTCTTCCTGATCCTGAAATAACGCCTATCAACCGTATAGTAAGAAAACGAATTACGTTAGATGACGTTTGTGAAGACGACCCAGAAGGACAAACAGAATATCATAAAGAGCCATCAGATGAAGATGGAAATGAGCTTGTTGAAATAGATGCTTGGAAAGTATATTGTAATCAATGTAATATAGTCATTAAACAGTTCAGATACTATTGTACGTATTGTGAAACCCCCTCTGCTGGATGTGATTATCATAGCTTTGAATTATGCTTAAGGTACTGTTTATATTATATTATTTTATTTCTTATTACTAGTGATGATATTATTCTATTAAGAATGGAACAATAACATTTTTTTTAAATAATTGAATATCTAGATGTTTTGATCAAAACTTTCCATTTTGGCATGATCATCCCAGATCAAGTTTTGCGATCCAGGCTGTCATTGACAACGAGGTTGGACCAATGCCAATAAAGGGTGAACTTGTCACTGTATGGGAGGAAGATGTTTTAGAAGAGTCTGTCAATATCACTAATGAAGATGACCTAGAAAAGAACGGTGAAGAAAACATTGAGCCGATGTTTGAAAGCAAGATGGGTTCTGTTGACGCAAGTAAAGTCTTTTCAGGGGACGCTTCCATCACTACTGATCAAGGTTATAAATATCTGAAGCGCTGGAAACGCCGAAAAGTGTGCGCTTTTTGCAATGATGATGATGATACATCGAATGAACTAGGGCAATTTATTGGTCCGTTTATCATTGCTACATTTAATAAGAATGGTGTGGAAAAGAAACGATCTTTCTGGGCTCATGACTCATGTGCTCGCTATTCGCCTGAAGTATTTTGTACACCAGAAGGGAAATGGTATAACGTTACATTGGCACTTAGACGTGGTAGAGGAATGGTATTTATTTAAATATTTATTATTGTATTACCTTTTCTAACATAGCTCATTATTGAAACAATGTTTTTTTTTTAAAAAAACATAGCGATGTCATGGTTGTAAGGAAAAGGGTGCAACTATTGGATGTTTCGAGTCTAAATGTTCAAAGAGCTTTCATTTACCCTGCTCTCAAAAACCAGTCAGTTATTTCAAGAATGGTGTTATCTTTTGGTGTCAGACACACGAAGCATATTACAACAAAAAAGGTAAATTATAATGGATAAGGTTTCCTTGATTTACAGATTATATCTATATAGATACCTATGTCAACATCTTTAATTGTGACGGATGTAACAAAAAACTGGAAGAGGAAACATGGTTTACTTGTGTCCAATGTGCAACAAGCTAT
>VCJB01004301.1:28068-44563 GCA_024140155.1 Backusella parvicylindrica | reverse complement strand
TGTTCCGTATCATTATTCACCAAGGAGTATTGCAGGCTCAATCCCTTGGTCAATTTCACTCCCCAATGTGTATTCTCATTAATTCGAGAACTTTTCTCATTTTATTGAAAAACACAGTATAATACGTTGGCTTTTTCAAATAATTGGTGAATATCTTCAAGTAATCGAGAAATATTTACAAGTAATTGGAAAACGTTTTTCGAATAAATGAGGATATAGTTTATATGGATCATCATAACTTCTCTAAATAAAACAATAGCACGTCTCATCGTAAAACAAGGTATAGAAAATAGCTTAATCCAAATTACCTGAAACAAGTAAAGTTGTGCTAACAAAACAAATGAAAAACCAAACCACTCGTGTTCTATAATGAAGCATCAATGCGATAATGAAGTATCAATCCGATAAAAGTATTATCAATCTATTATTATCGTTTTCATCAATGGCATAATACCAAACATTAGCATTTGGTTTCGTGTTTCTCCCCCTAATTGTTTGTGACAAGTCATTCATTTTAAATTCAGTGTTTTTTTTTATTAATTTTATATAAACGTTTTTCTTTTATAACTTTAAATACCCTTTGTTTTATCTATTTTATTTTGATTTTTACAAAGCAGAAGAACAGAGAGATAGACAGATAAAAGAAAAAAAAATGGCAGGATTTTTAACTTACTTGACTGGAACAACTGTTTCATTCTTGACGATTGTTGGACTTTATATGCTCTTAACTGGCTCAGGCGAAGAGTTCAATGTCGGTAGATTACTCGAAGAAGCATCGCCTTTTGCTTGGGCTTTGACAGGAATGGGTCTTTGTATTGGTCTTTCTGTTGCAGGTGCTGCATGGTAACAAATACACAAAAAAAAAACGGAAAAAAAATAACACGGATTAAATAACACTCATCTTGCGCGTTCATTAGGGGTATTTTCATCACAGGTTCAGCATTGTTAGGTGGAGCTGTAAAGACCCCTCGTATTCAATCTAGAAACTTGATTTCGATTATTTTCTGTGAAGTTGTTGCCATTTATGGTGTGATTATGGCCATCGTCTATTCTGCTAAATTGACTGATGTACCACCTGAGAATATCTTTACAATCTCAAACTATTTTACAGGTTTGTTATCATATAAAGCATGTATATATATATATAAATATATAGCTTATATAAATATATAATATAGGATATGCTATTTTCTGGGGTGGTTTGACTGTTGGTGTTTGTAATTTGTTGTGTGGTTTATCTGTTGGTGTCACTGGATCAAGCGCTGCTTTAGCTGACGCACAAAACCCTGAATTGTTTGTAAAAGTGTTGGTTGTGGAGATTTTTGGCTCTGTTCTTGGTCTCTTTGGTTTGATTGTTGGTTTATTGACAGTAAGTTAAAGATATTTATCCCGTAATATACTATATTGTTAACATACAATAATAACACTAGACTGGTAAAGCTGCTGATTTCCATTAAAATACAGTACAACATCTTCTATGTATTATTACTTTTATTTTGGAAAACAGAGATATATATAAAAAAAACCTTTTTAAATCGTTATTAACGCGTTTACATGATGTATTGATAATAAGGAATCAGTGTAAGTATTATTGGGATGTAAAGCGTACAATTTGAACTAGTAGATTATCCTAATGATACTCGTCGATATGATATACAATAGATCATGTTAAAAGTAGTGATATATATTGATACCTTGGTATTTTTGACTGCCACGTATCATAAACTACAAGATCAATCGTGCTTACCTGTCAAGAGCATGTATATTTATATTCAAATAGACTGACCAACAAAGGGATTAAATAGATATAAGTAAAGTGATCTATTGACTTAATATATATCAATATATACCAATATCACGGTTATATTAGTTATCAAGAACTTCAAAAGTTTACGTAGATCAACCACAAGTAAAAGAGAATCCTTTAGAATAAGTTCTACTTTCTTTTACAAATATGGCATTCAACATAGCAGAGCCAGCAACGATGAGTCTGCTCAATATAATAGCCTAGATGTGCGTTATTATTAAAGTTTGACAGCATTCAGAAGAGGTATCAGTAACTAATAATTTCATCTCCGCACAAAGTGTATGTAAATAAATAAGATAATAGAAAGTATGTGAACATACTCCTTTTTGCTTAGAGATAAAAAATTATCGTCTGAATTCCAATTTCAAAATGGTTATGTTCATTGCTGGTACGACTTCAAAAGAGTGTTTTATCTAATAATAATATAATATAATATAATATATTTATATTTATATTAGTTTTATTATTATTACAAAAGAAAGAATAAACACATCAGAAAAAGAGGTCTCGTTTTGATAGTTTAGACTTTTACTCTTTCTCTCCTTTTTTATTTATTAGGTAAGCATCTGCTTATTTATTTGTTTTGCATTTTCTTTTGTTCTTTTCTTCTTTTAATACATATATTGGAAAATAGATAAATGTCATGAGTGAGTCTTCATCAAACGCAACATCACCTTCCAACTCAAGTAGACCATCTGCTCGTTCAATAGGCAGATCAGGATCGAGTAGATCCATCTTTCGAGATGGTCGTAGTCAGCGCTCACGGCAAAACACGGTGGATTTATTTGGTTTTGACGATCATTCGAGAAACCTTGGCTCTGATTACCAAGAGATTCAAATACGTACGCTTAGTAAATGGATCAATACTCAACTAAAACAAGTCGGCGATTCCATCACAAATATCAAGCAAGACCTGAGAGATGGAAAGAAATTACTAAAGCTTCTTTCGGTACTCTCAAACGAACCTGCACCAAAACCAGAAAAGATGAACATGCGCATTCACCAACTTTCAAACGTTGCTCAGGCTCTTGCTTTCCTTGAAAAGCAAGTGGGATCAGATAGCATGCCTGATATTGGAAACGAAGCTATTGTCAATGGAGACGCTAAAAAGACTATCGCCCTTATATTTTTTATCATGCTAAAATATCAGATACATCTTATTGTGACGGAACATGGTGATGATTTCTTACAGTCACTATCAGTAAGTAGTAGTAGTAGTACTTGATATACATGTAGAATGTATTAAAATGTACTAATTCTATCACATGAAAATAAAAAGGAATTATCAGAACGTGAAAATGGAGTAAAAACGCAAACGTCCGATTTTAGTATGGACAAAGCACCCGATACACCGTTGCCTTTTGCAGCATCACGAAAAGTAGCAAGTAGCAATTCAATTGCCGATAAGCTCCACACATCTACATCCGCAGAGGCAAAAGTAGCACTGCTTTATTGGGTTCGAATTCAACTAGAGGATTATATTTCAGCCAATATTATACCATCCATACAGGATTTCTCTCGATCATGGCGAAGTGGTCTCGCCTTTTGTTTATTGATTCATAGACACAATCCTGTATATATACCCGACCTGTTTTCGGTTCATCTCAATGCAGACTTAAATGAGCGCTCGACCTGGGCCTCTCTACTAAAATTGGCTTTTGGTCTTGCCTCGGACCATATGGGTATTACTTCCTATCTCGAGTCAGAGGATTTGGTCGATGTTGATTACCCACATGAACCAAGTGTCATGATGTATGTGAGTGAATATTACAAAGTCATGTCCCGATATCAGAATGAAGAACCTGTTCAGACAAAGCATGAGCGTGCCGTAAAGCGAAAAGCTGCCATCGTGTTGGCCTCAGGAGGCATACTATCGTCTGAATCTATACCACTTTTACCACCTACTAGGACAGTAACAGATGAGCCAGATAGAGAGCTAGATTCAGCATCACCAGAATCAATTTCAGACGTAATTATTGACGAGCCAATGCCATTGTTGGATCCTGTGAAAAGAATGGAGTCTCCTGTCCCTATTCCTATACCATCTGCACGTAGAAAGAAGAAAATGGCTCAACGCGAATCCACCTTAAGAGAGGAGGAAAAGGCAAAAATTAAGCAGGATCTCAACAATAAATTATTGATGCAATTAACGGGGCATTTACCAAGAGGTGTTCATCCTGTCCTTGATCAACTGCTAACCATTCATGATACCGTATTATCCTTTATAAAGATGAATACAAAGACAATCGATGAAATACCAGAGGAATTTGTTAGTTCACTAGCCGTGTCAGAGTATAATGATGCCTTGGAAATTATAGAAGAACAAGTGGAAAGCGAACAGTATCATTTAGATACTGCTAAAAATGCAAGGGATCTCCTTACCTCTCCACCAGAAACAGCAGACGATACCTTAATTCACTTGACTGATCTTCAACGCACACAGGTTATCAAGTTGTACGATATGCTGGTCAAGGAATGGGATCAGTTTGTAGATCTTTTAAAGACCACTAAGGATGATTTGACCACGGTAGAGAATGCCTTGATTGATACTGAGGAAAGTACAGAGCAGTTCAACAAACGTGCGGAGAATATGAGTAAAGAGCTGGATGGTTTTATTGTAGAGTTGAAGTCACTAGCGCCTCGAGTGGATTCAACAAAAGTACATCCCTTGGATGGATCGGAAAAGGTGGCCCTGGAATACACGCGACGTCTTGAGGAGTTTAGTGAGCGCTTTGATCAGTTTGAAAATACAACTTGGCGGGACTTTAGCAAAACAAGCCGACAACTTCCACGCGCCGTCATGCATGCAACTGCTGCACAGTCCAATAATGTGTCTTGCAAGCATGATAAAATCTTAACCGGTTTACAATCAGAACGTAAAATGTGTACTGATTTCAAACGTGGCTTATTCATTGTAAATACTACAGCTAATATCAGGAATGAACTGGAAACTATTCAATCACTTATGGATAATAGTAAAGATAAGGCAACTACTCATGAAGCAATTCAATCATTGGAAGGAAAAGTAGCAGCTGTACGATCAACTATTTACAATGCTCGTGAAGAGTATGATGATCTTCTAACAGACGATCAACGCTTTTCAGCTTTATTCAGTGATATTCAAAACCAATACGAAACTGTATATAGTTGGGTGGATCAAGTTCGTGTTTGGTTTGTTGAAGCAGAGCGTATTCAAAATTGGATTGTTTCCAGAATTGACCTGATTGATCAGCGTAACGAGGAGGCGGTCATTGATCCTCTTGGCATAGAGAATCTTTCGTGGATCAACATTGATACCGATAAAGTATGTTCAGATCACCAGAAACTGAAGCGTGAAATAGAGCGCTTTAACGAAGATGATATGGAAAGGCTTAGGGCACATGTTAAATCAATCACAACAGGAGAGAGTGATTTAAGTCCTGCCGATGCTTCCACCATTGAAATCACCTTGAACACGTTGAATATGTTGACACGTTTAACGAATTTATTGCAAGCCAGAACAAGCATTCTGGATGTACTAAAATCCCGTATCCAGTGGGAGAATGCGCTGGAATGCGGTATCGAATGGATCGCCATAAAGAAGAATGAGCTAAACGAATTTTTGAAGACAAAGGCCCGTTGGTCCGAAAGTGCTTACAGTACCCAGAATCCGAAAAAGTTGGCCGGGGAGGTAATCCAAGGTTTAGTAAGCTTAGAAAATGCAATTGCTGCATTTGATAAAGGAGACTTTTCAGTTACTTTGGACAGATACCAAGAAATGGAGGATTTGGATCTCGGTAATGGTATTCCTAGTTATCTGGAAATTCGTCAAGAGGAGTTTGAGGAGCGCTTTGCAAAGCTTATGAAATATTGTGCATTTACGCGTAAAGTGGTGGAGCAACATCTCATTTTGAATGACGTTGTTAACCAATATAAAAGGCTTATTGGGGAAGGAGAAAAGCTCAAGTCTGTAGTAAGCCACGAATCGGAGGCAGATGAAGACACAATTGGCGAGAGAGTACAGTCATTCAAGAATAACTCCTCTCATTGGGTCACTACACTATCGAGAAGAGTACCATTTCCTCAGGATGATAATGACAAGACCATTCAAACTATGATTAGCGATTACAGTATGTCTCTGGCAGAGGTTACCGAGGAGTTGGAGGATTTATTATCAGCTCACCGTGAATCGCTTTCTTTACAACAAAGAGCAAGTTTAGCTTATGACGATTTGCTTCGTATTACCTCTTGGCTCGATGAAAGATTGCGTGCACTTCAAAAGTTTGAATCTGATATGATTGATGGTGAAGAACCCATTCAGGTGGAACAGGATATTTTGGACTATCTTTTGAAAGAGCACGATAGTATATCTGTACGTTTGGCACAAATTGAAGATAACGATATGGCTACGGCTTTGGATCTTGTTAATCAACTAGAAAATGAAATTGATGAAGTAAACTCTGTTTCGGTGGATAGAAACACTCTGATAGGTGGTATTGAATCTTTGGAGGAGAGCCATAATAGACTCCAAGAAGCTTTAGAACAGAGATCAAAAGAAGTGAATGTTTTGGGTGCAAGAATAGTATGGGAACATCAAATTGATAAAGCCAGCGAATCGGTTACAGAAATTGCCAGGAAATTATGGGATTTTGCAGCAAAGTCAGCGCAATACGATGTCGAAGGATTAAACAAACAACCTTTAACTGTGCTCCAACATCAAAAATCCACAAGCCTTGTATTGCTAGAACAATCTGTACATCAATTAGCAGAAAAATTAGATTTTCTTCAAACTGATGATGCTTTTGATACTCTCCAACATGCATACAATGAACTATATGGTGGCGACGATCATGTTACTGTTATACCTAATCACATTATTGAAAAGCAGGAAAAGACAAAGCAGGAGTATGATCAGCTATTAGAACTGCTTAATTATGTTGTTGCTATGATGAATCAGCATATTTCACTTTTCGAGCTTATCACTTCAGCAAATGATGTCCAATCTTTGGGAGAATCATTACAAGAAGATGTGCAAATAATACTCAGAGAGTCCGAGAGTGTTGTCGATGAACTAATCAACCAGCGCCTTAATACTTTTAAAGATAAGATTCAACAAGTTATGTCAGCTGGTGAATCGATCAAAGATCTTCCTGCAGACGGTCTTTGGTTTAAAGATTGGCGCACTCAAACCTTGGTTGATCCTATTGAATATAATGAACAAATCCAGGTGCTTGTTCAGAAGAAGTTGGATGATATTCGCCGATTAAATGAATCGATGACTGATGTATTTTCTACCTATGAATACATGGATAATCTCAAGACTACTCTTGGAGTTTGTCAGAAGGAATCTGAAGATTTACATTTATGGATGGAGAGATCACTGAGTGAATTATCTCACATGAAAATAGATGTCACTGCAGCTCAAGCTAAGCTGTCCAAGGAAAAGATGTCGGCATACAAACAAGAAAATACCACTTTATATACCGATTTCAAGGAATTGGAGATCAGCAAAGTAAATCCACTTCAAAGTAAATTGGAAAAATTAATTTCGGACAGTACGGAGCGCTCTACAACAGTTACAACAGAAATATTACGTAGTAGTAGAAATATCCAAGAATCGCTTGCGCGTAATATGCTCTTAGTACAACAAAGTTTAACCAGTCAATCACTTGTTTTGGAAACGGCAGAAACAAGACTGGAATGGGAATCCAATATGGACCAAATAAAAGCGACTTTGGAAACTCTGGACAAGGAATTATTGAACTACATCTCGAAGAAAAATAAATGTGTTGCTCAGCAAGATATAATTTCAGACAACATTATTTCTTCACTTGAGCTTGAGCGCGACGGCATTGAAGCATCATTTATCCTATTCAAGGACGGTGTAATAAATTCGTCTCAAACTCAATACGAAGAACTCAAATCGTTGCTGTTAAAGTTGCCTCTTATAAAATCAATACCTCCTCATTTTGAAGAGCGAATGGAAGCGTGCATACGTGATTCTAAAAAGCTAGAGAATAGTCTATCTTGGAGACAGCGCGAGATTGGTTTGATTAAAGAGCGTTGCCAGTTGGAAATCGATATTAAATCTGCTATGGAACAAATTGAAAAATCCAAAAAATCTGTATCTCAGTTTGTCGAAACTCATCGTTGGAATCCTAACAAGCTCGATAAAGAGCATGGTGAAGAAGCTTGGCAAATGGAGAACAAAGAATTTGAAAAGTTTAAGAATTCATCTCTAATAGAAATAAAGGAGAAATACAATACACTTCAGGATATATCTAATGGTTTGACTCCTGGGTTCATGTCTGAACTCCATGCTAAGAAGATTCAGGTATTATGCCAGGCTGAAGATTACGTTCTCGCAGATTTGGAGTTTGCTCGCACAGTTGTTGATCAAGGTCAAGCTGTATCAGAGTTTTTGAAAAATGCAAATGATTTGGAGCAACTTGCCGAAGTGTTACGCGAGGAGTTTTTATCTGATAAGGATGCGGAAAGCCGTTTAGAAGAATTCAAGAAAAAGGTGGCCGAGTTGAAATCACATCACGATGTGTTTTACCCTGTTCGAACTAATGAACAGGATGTACCCATGCCAACCAAGGTCAAAGATAAAACTATGAATTCTGTAGTGCAGGACACAATATCAACACATGTCGGAAGATTGGATGAGCTTGTAGTAAGCTTATCTACCCTGTTCAAATCCAAAGAAATTCTTACCAAACTCCAGTATATGCGAAATTCATTCGATAGACAATCTCAAACGTGCCAAATTTGGATCGAATCACGCAGGAGTATATTAGAAAAGAGTGTACACATATTGGATGACGAGAATCTTACACTGGATATTAATCAACTTCGTGATGCTGTGAGCGAAGCTGATAGTATTCGAACTGCAATGGAGGCACAGGATAATCACTTTACTTTACTTCAGCGTTATTATGAAAAGTATGTTGCCACTTTTGATCAGCAAGGTTTATTATCTGAAAATGAGAAAAATGATCGCTTGGATGAATATGACGAGTTAACAGATCAACTGGAGACTATTCACCATTCTTGGGATGATTTATTATTGGAAACAACTCAAATATCAAATGCATTGTCTATGGCACTTCTACCAGCTGAAATCAATGGTCGAATTCGCAATCTTATGGATGCTTTTGATAAGCTTTCAAACCAAATTGAGGCTGTTGATGCATCATCCGTTGATGATAATCAGCTTAGTGAATGGCAAAAACATATCGACTATTTAGAGTCAAAGGAATATGATCGCTTATGTGCTGAAACAAAAGAGTATAATCACAAAATCAATGCAGATGTAATTGAATCACTTATGAATCGTCTGGATGAGGCTGGAGAAACTGTGCTGAAGATTCGTGCTAGTCTAACCAATTTGTATGATACTATCAATGCCAATCGTCTTTATAAAACTCATTCCGACAACAGTGTGCTCTTCCACAAGGCAGAGGAAAAAGTAATACAGTCAATTGAACGAGTTGGCAAATATTATCGACTAGTTACTGATAAAAATGCTGTTAACCGCGACCGCCATCTTAAGGACTTGACTGATGCTCATAAAGGAGTAAAGGATGAAATGTTGGAATCTCAAGGTTTTTATGATGACTCTTGCTCTTATTATATGGGGATTAAAATTCAGGATATGAACACTCAGGAAACACAATATATTCAGGAGAAGGTGGAATTAGCTTGGTTTACACTGCAGTCTAATGCCTCTGAGCTTTCCATATTTGTTTCTCGGATATCTAAATGGGTGGATGTTTGTAGTGACTTGGACGAACTACAACAGCAGCTGGAAACTGTTAAAGAGGAGGTTCAAAACTCTGACCAAACTAATTCCAATGGTAATCGTGCTCGCAAATACGAGAAACAATTATCACGTATTTTAATAGAAATGGGTGAACTATCTAACACTATTAATAATACTGCTGAAATGGCTGAAGATGAATTGAATAAGACTAACTTTTTATCACGGAGTGAAGAAATCCGTGTTTATGCTCAAACTATTCAAGATATTTTGGATAAGCGTAGAATGGACAAAGAAAAGGCTGTATTGTTAGAAGAGTTTAATTCGGAAACTACCAAGCTTTGTAAATTGGTAGATGATCAGCTCTCATACATCCGCCAGCAATCCAGCACTAATCCTGAACATCATCTGAAGAAGACTGACACCATCAAACTCGTTATCAATGCTTACAGTGCGGCACTCACTCATATTGAAGAAATATATAACGACTGCAAGTCAAAATACGACGGTGTAGTATCTGATCAGGCTAACAAACTTGTAAGAACTTTCCAGCATTCGAAAACAAGTGTAGATGAAAGTAAAAAGTCAGTGGAAAAGCAATTAAAAGATCTTCAAGATATCTTGGCTGTTGAAAATGATTACATTAGTTCACTTAAGCAGTTGGTACAGCTTATCCGATTTGACAAAGAAACAAATAAATCGTTATCCGACCTCAAGACAAGCGTCTCAAAGTCGCAATCAAGAGGAATGGTTCATTCGAGAAGTGCTCGTACAAGAGATCTGCCAGAACTCAAGGATTTTGTTCAGCGTTATGACTACATAGAACAATCGATTAATGATTTTCACAATAAGTGTGAAGAGCTTAAATCAAAACTCAACAAACGCATTAATAGCACAAGGACCAATGCAATTATAAGATGTGTAGATAGACGAGAAGATGATCTAAGTAGAAGATGGGTGGAAGTTAAAGCATCAGCAAGTGATGTTCGTGAAAGATTGGAGATTCTAAAAAGTTGTCAGGCAGTTACATCAAAGATTGCTGAGAGTTTCAGGTATATTGATAATTTGAAAGAGCGTGTCGAAGCATTGCAGCTATCCGGAAAGAGTGTTTCAGTTGAAGAACAAGAGCTGAGCGATTTGCAACAAGAAATTAATGTGACATTAGCTAAGAAGACAAGAGATATAGACAGTTTACTTTTGGGTATGAGCCGTAGTCAAATTATTTCAGCTTCTACCGAGGAACCAATCAAGGTGCAGAGAGAAAGATTGTCAATTTCAATTAAAGAATTGCGTGAATTGGTTAAACATCGTGTTGAGCAAGCTCACACTGCAGGCAGCATCACAAAGTTCTTTGGTATAATAGACCAAATTACAGAGCTAATCGACTATCTATCAAAGATCATTGAAGAGACATCTACACAAAACGCAAAGGTTGTAGGCTCAAAATTCAATAAATCAGATCTGCAAAATCTACTCAAGAAGCTTGTTACTGCATATAAGGCTAAAGAACCAAAAATTTCTGGATTGATCAGCGAGGCAAAACTGGAGGCGCAAAAACAATTTTTAGATGATAATGACAAGGTAGCTTCTCGGTTAAAAAAGACTTTAAAAGAATGGAAGAGTACGCAGTCATATTTAGTTTCCAGAGAGAAGGAGTTACAGTCATGCATCAAAGAACTAAATCATGAATTTTTCACCAAATTGGCAATGGCAAAATCAGCGCCACGTGAACGACATGCTAGACGAGGCAGCAAGGAGGTTACACAGCCT
Organism: Backusella parvicylindrica; assembly: GCA_024140155.1. Classification (NCBI taxonomy): domain Eukaryota; kingdom Fungi; phylum Mucoromycota; class Mucoromycetes; order Mucorales; family Backusellaceae; genus Backusella; species Backusella parvicylindrica. Next base: position 33,245 of record VCJB01004301.1, on the reverse strand, counting down.
CGGCCCAGACGTTCCAGTTTCCGATCTTCTACTGTGTCGACCGAGAATAAAATGGCCACAACAAATCATCCTCGTAGAACGAGATCTCCTAATGCTTCACCAAAATACGTCCCAGATCCAAAAAATGAATTAGACGTACAATTAGGACAAATTGTAAACGAAAGCCCTTTTCGTATGAAAGTAAAGAAAGTTCCCGGACAGGTTGGAAAATACTGGTTCGGTGATGATCATCCGCGCTTGGTTTACTGTCGCATATTACCCAGTAAAATGGTAATGGTCCGCGTAGGAGGCGGTTGGGTTGAACTCTCAAAGTAAGTCTATTAATATAAAAATCTATATAAAGATAATTGAATCTAATTTTACATCATTCTTTAGGTTTATGAAAGGTAACTTGTTTAGCATTAATTAGTATATACATAATTTTTTATTTATATTTATTTTATCTACTAGATCATGGTCATAGTGATGGGTTGGCTACTAAATCAGATTCAGGTGAAACTCAGTACCTCACAGTAAGTACAATCAACGGACCGGATAATGCACCATCTTTTACGGTGACAACTCGTAGTGGCTCTCCTATGGGACCTGCAGTTGCACCCCCTATTATCCGTCGCGGTAGTGGTGTAAGTAGTAGTCTTACAAACAGATCTTCGAATTCTTCCACTACATCTGGTCAACTATATGGGGATAAATTTATCCAAACCGACGAAGAAGGCAATCAATTTGTATCAAAACTCATAAAAGCTGAGGATTCTCCAAAACTTGCTCCCAACAAGCGAGTTGTTTAAAAAATATATAAATATACTTTAAAAATTAGACCACTATTTTTGTATTTAAATAAACATAAATTCCTATAGAGATAATAATAAACTCTACACAAAGTATTTCTAGACACTATGTATTTTGAAGAATATGCATATATAAAAACTTAAAATAAATATAAGATGTTTAATTTATAAATAGCTTATAGTGCTTATATTAAATCTATTTACTAATACGATATGGTGCTTCTTTTATTTATTATACAAAAATAATAAACGCAAAGTGTTTGTTTATACTGATTTGCTTGCTGATTATGCTACAAACTTCACAAATTCGGAGAAGCATTACATCTTTGGTCACTGAGTACGAGAACCATAAAAAGCATAGTCGTGTATTGTTATTATTATGTTGTCACTTAGTAATCAATGATTTATTACACTGGTCGCATTATAAAAGAAAATAAAGAAATGTAGTTACTCAACTCAATTATTTATGATTAATACCGTATCACAAAAATAACATTAGATAGTTAATTTTTGTTTTACCCATCAGTAAAAATAGAGCAAGTCATCATGGCAACTTTGTAAAAGTAAAATCATCACGCATACCTTATTGATTTATATATAAAATATAATATAAAACAGCTCCGTTCTCTCTTTTTTTCATTTTAATACAACAAAAATCAATAAATAAAGAAGTAAAGTATGTTTGTTTCTAGTTAATTTATGATGTAAATTGATATTGCGATAAAAGAGTGTACACGATACTCAAGAGAGACAAGGCTAAAGACTTCTTCTACGAAACTCCGAATGCACCAGAGATCCTTTTTTTTTTTTTTGATCCGAGTATTGGTAACAACTTTTTATAATCTTGATAATATGACAAAGCAGTGAAAAAAGTATCAAAAAACTATTCTGAAGAATCTTCAAATTTGTGAAAGGTGGAGACGAGAAACTAGAAGCGAAGTTCTCACAGTTTTTTCTCTCATGCATCTGAATAGTTTGCTGCACAGGTCTACTCTTTTTGTTACCTTTCACATCTTTGTTTGGTTATATTTTTATTTTTTTAAAAATAAATATTTACGTGAACAACACTTTCAGACTGAGTAAATAACAATAATATCTGTGTTTAGAAAAACACAGTGCAATTATTCTACCAACATAAAGGCAAATTATTCATATAGATATAAAATACGATAATACCATCAACAACATCAGCACAGTTTATAATAAGTATGTAAATAGGGAGATTAAATCTTAACTTTGTGCCGTTCCGGATACCATTGGTTGCACAACCTTTCGAGTTGGGGTCACATTAGTGGGATATAAACTGACTGAAAAGAATACATTTACGGAAGTCTTTTTTTTAGAATTTAAGTTAGTTTCTACTTTGTAACAAACCCCCTCTCCCCGAAAAAGTCTAATGCTTTTCTTAATCTATCTAAAGAGTAAGCATAACAGTTTATTTAAGGAGGCGTCTATTTCAGGGATTACTATTGAAAAATAGAGGGAAACGATCGTGTAACAATTTTTATTTTTTTCATTGTTATTTAAATACAACAACTTTTCTTCAGAATCTCCCATATTTTTTTTCTTATAATTTTAACATGAAAAACCCTGACTACAACTGGCTTGTCAAAATGCTGCGTACCCCTCCAAAATCCCAAAAGACTGAAAACAGCCTTAATGAAAAGCTTGGTCTAAAAAAAGCATGGTTTAATCGAGATTTCCTGAAAAGAACTAAACAAAAGTCGATAACATCCACTGGTGTATATGAAATAGCTCATCCTACTTTTGATGACAACTGTATATCTTCAGAAAAGAGCTCTCGTTGCTTCGTTCAACGGTACACAATGAATTGCTCCGATCAACATGCGTTTTACACGCGTCGTATGACAAAACCATTTTGTTCTATTTATGAAATAGAGTGGCAGCAAAATCAATGGCTTCAATTAGACAAGACAACATGTAAATATATCGAACGTCTGCGTCGTCTTGGTTTTTCAAAAGTATATATTCGCCAAGATAAAAACTTAAAAGCACATATGGCATACGAAAACCCAAAGGAAATGGATATCATTCTTGAAATATCACTACAATGTAATCACAAGCCTCAGAATATAAGACGACCAATTGGCTGTCATTTACCTTCAAGTTTTTCATTAAGACGCACAAAATGGTGGCTCACTTCTTATAAAACAGGTATCGCTTATTTACCTTACTGGGCAGATAAAAGTCCATGTTATGACTCTATAAATATTCATCTTTTAGAAACCTCTACACCATCTCATTACCCTGTATTAGAACACAATCCTTCACAAAATAGACCTTTGTACTATAATGAACCATATTTTTTATCGTGATCCTTTGTATATGTCTATACATCTCTATATATTACACATTCGTTCTCTGTATATCAATCTTATGTGATATTTCTCATCCTCCTTCCTTTTCCTTTCTTATCACCTCATATGCCATTTTCATTATTTATTATAATTTCTTAAATAATAAATCATTTGCATTTAATTAACAAAGATGTTTTTACTTTGTTTTTAAAAGAGGTGTGATCTCCTTAAAAAATATATTTTTTATCAAAGTCTTTCACCCAATCATATCAGGTCTCATGTATTGAAATGCAATATTCCTAAAAGTTAGTTGACAGGTTTTAGATTAATCATCCTTTATTATTGACATCTTGTCAACTTTTTAATAACCTTTGTAAGTAAAAAAAAATGCTTATATCACCATTAAAGTGCAACAGTGAATAGCAGAGCTGCACGGTTTTCATATTATATTTTGATTAATGATATTGTTCTGAAATATCTCTTTTGACACGAGAGCCCATGGTATGCAGCAAGCGTAATGATAAGAGGTACTAATCATTGGATTCATTGATATTTTTTATTTTATTAGCAGTTTTGATTAGCTATAGACTGGTGACAATTAACAGTGGTCTTCAAGCAGTGTTAATATTCGCGAATGCCATACTGCAAGAAGATTTTATGATGAATTTGTTGTCTACATCCCAATAAATAACTATACTCGACTGGATTACTCTGTTTCGTCACCAAATGCTATAATTACAATTCTATATAAAAGTATCTTAGACAAACAGTACGAATATGGAAGGTATATGTTTTTCCGTAGTTACGATTTATTTAGCAGTTCTTCCAGTCAGTTATATAGTGTTACCATCTACTATTACAGGTTCATCAATTTCAGTCTCATTAAGTTTAGAGTCATCAAATGCAGAATGATGCAGTTCAGAATCTTCTAATACAGACCCGTATAGTAGGACTGAGCTTCATCAGAAAATGAATCATAAATTATCTTCACCTAAATAGAGCAATTATTTTACTCCATGGTATTATCTGAAGAAGGTCCATCAAATAGTATTACATTTAGTGAAATAGATAAAGTTCAAACAACTTGGCATTTATAATGAAAATCAAGTGTAGTTACTACACCAGCAGCGTTCCTTCCATTCAGTATATTCACTTTCCTTTTAATGAATAAAATAATGTTTAATATAGACTATGGACCTCAACCATTTACATTTGCTCGTGGTTAATTTTATGTGCTTTTTTGCCTACACAAACTTCCATCAAGAATGACACTCATAAAATGCTATAGCGCTGAAGTTTTAAAGCAATTCTAATATTTATAATGTCAGGAGATATATCCCATGCTTTTTAATAAAAATCTAACAATAAGGAGTCTCACATAATCTGATTTGGACATACTGTTATATGTCAGATGATGCGACATCTGCATTAATATTTTTGCTTCTAAAATGAAATTAGAATAGTTATCTTGTGTTTGCAATTGAATATCTACATCCAAGTATTATGAAGTGCTAATTCAGAAATGCTGAAAAAACATCTCATTTTTAACTCATGTACTGCTCTTGGTGTCGTATAACTTTAAATTCCATCAAACATATCATTAAGATAAACTATTTCTTAACCATCTTCTATTTAGCTAGAGGAACTTGAGCAATGAAGCAATAAAATAATATGAATCAATGATTATATATTAATATTATTAATAATAGTACAAATCTCTTATGGGGTCTAAGTGACCGGAGTCATTACAGCAGTAGCATATATAGTGCCATTTAGACTCAATAACAAGTCACTCATATCCTATAGCATAATAATTATTTAAAACAACCTGGGACTATTAAGGTCAATTTTTGAAAAGTCTATAACAGAAAATCAATATACTACTATAGACTAATTGAAGATAATAAAAAATAGTTATTATTTTAAAAAAGAAAAATATCATAGAAGAGAGGTTTTTTTTAGTGCTTAATATCTGCGGCTTGCTATGGGGTCTAAATGACACTATATATGCTACTGCTGTAATGACTCGGGTCACTTAGACCCCGTAAGAAAATCTATAGTAGTAATTCCT
>VCJB01004278.1:12909-26982 GCA_024140155.1 Backusella parvicylindrica | reverse complement strand
TTTTTTTTTTTTTTTTTTTAAGAAAATAAAATACATAAGACAACATGTCTCGCGGTCAATCCACTTCATTATTCAGTCAATCACCTCCAGCAATAATATCAAGAGGTTTTGCCAGTTTGAGAAGAGCACATCATCGTATATCCACATCCCCTCCATTAGCTGATAACTTAAGCGCTCAAAGCCTGGATAGCACTGAACAACGAAAGCCTTTTATTAGATTAGTGCCACAAGTGGGCCTTTCTGGAAGAAGCTTTGTTTTTGACGTTGTAGAAAAGGAGCTTGAACCAGGTGTTTTTTATAAGATTGGTCGTTGCTTAGAAAATGATGAATCGGTTGATCATTTTTCTTTTCAAAGTAAGGTTGTGAGTCGTCACCATGCTGAAATTTGGACTGAGAATGAAAAGGTATAACAAGCAATAGACATTTATGGAATGAATCTAAATTGACATATACCTATATTTCCAACGATTCAGGTCTATATTCGAGATATCGGATCTTCAAGTGGTACATTTGTCAATCACCTACGACTTTGTGCACCTAATCACTCTAGTCCTGCTCATCAACTAAAAGATCACGATGTCATTCAGTTGGGTATTGATTTTCAAGGCGGAATGGAACCTGTATTCAGGGCTGTCCGCATTCGCTTTGAGCTTAATCGACCTCCTCAAAGACAGCAAAATCCATATACGCAAGAGGCATTCCAACAATTGAGACAGAATTTGTTCTCACCTTTATCGTCAGAAGAAACATCACTCAAACGTGAATTGACAAAAATCAATACAGAGGACTGTTCAGAATCACCCTGTCAATTACCGTTATCAGACCAGGCGAACCGTCATAATACCTTGTCACGAGCAGATATTCAAGAATGCTGCATCTGCCTTTATGCAATTGCTCCCAGTCAAGCCTTATTTTTAGCCCCGTGCTCACATCTCTTCCATTTTAAATGCCTTGGTCCAATCCTATTCAATAATTATCCAGGGTTTTCTTGCCCCTTGTGCCGTGGGTATTCAGATTTGGAAGCTAGTGTAGCTGTTGAAGTTGATGAAGTCTTGGAGGCATTAAATCAAGTCAGTGAACAGAAATCTATGTCAAAAGATATTTCTATTGATACTATACCAGAGTTGGAGGAAGAAAAAACAAATTCAGGCCATACATGTAGTGGCAGTACCTCAGAAAAAGAGCGAAACTCAGAGGCACTTGTTCCTTCTTGTATAGACACTTCCTTAATTTAATAGTCATCTGACTTGAAATCCCATATACCTTTACCATAGACCAATCGACTTGTACACACACATACACACACACACAAATTGTAGTTTATAGACAAAAAAAAAATAGATGCTTGTAACAATAAAACTATTTAACTTTATTATTTTATACAAAACCAAAGCCTGTTGAGCATTCGCTAATAGCTTTGAATAAATTTGCTCTCAAATCATCGTATGACTGATATTGTGGAAGATCTATTTGATTAAAGCTTTTTTTTTTTAACGTTAGTACTTTTCTTAAGTGGCGTGTTTTCAAAACTAGTAAACTTACCATGTATGTGCAGAAGGTAAACGATTTGCATCGCCAAATTCTTTATGAATTTGGAACTTTTGAACACCATTTGACCCTTGTAACTGTGCAAACCCTTCAAGTGGTACCTTGGAGGTTCCGGTAGAAAATTGTAATAGTTTAGCCCTCTCTTCTTGATCGAAACTACGTACTGCGCGCCAAAACCATTGTATTTGAGGTGACGATAGAGAGTAGCCTTGATAGACAGTATTGGCCTTCCATTCGTCAATGTCGATATCAGGTAATCCAGATATCAGAAGTTCCAGTTCTTGTTCATTGAATATTTGGATAAGTTGAGGAGGAATAATATCGTGGAATCCTTGTAAAAATGCATTGACTTGATCTTTGATAGCAAGAACCAATTTGTGCTCAGTAATGAGCGAGACATATTCGTGTTTGTTCACTTCGGTAACTGGAATTTCCCTGCCATTTGGTTTAAGGTCAATGATTTTATTGGTGCCAAAATCATCAGTTTCAACGCTAAAAGTTAAATCTATAATATCCGTAATATCGTTTTCAAGCATCCATACTAAACTGTTGTAATATGCAGGGTCAACTGCCTCGACATCACGGTAATCCACGGAACGTCCCAATAATTGTTTGTAAAAAGAACGTGTGAAATAAGCATCAAGAAGTCGCCCATCATGGATGGCTTTACCAATCACACGACCTACAAATTTGAAGTAACTTAAATGATCAGAATTGACACCAGAGGCACGATTGGGCTGATAGGTTAGTTTGTCGGCAGCCGAAGTGATAAAAAGCGCATAATTTGGATCAAACATTTGACGTGCAAGAACAGAAAACCATTCACGTGCTACTCCACCTGCATCTTCTCCATCCTCATTTCGAAATCGTACGTTAAGTTTTCCATTTTTGATTTCACTTCCACTGTGTCCTTCGAATTGTTGATATGTATCTTCAAATACATGAGCACGACGAACATCTAATTGAAGAGGCGGATAATGTTTACGAGGTTCATTACGTTTATGAAGTTGTTGAATAAAATAATTTCTTTTGTTATCAAACTCGAGGATTTTTGGGTTGTGAACTAGCAGTGAGAAAGAGCCGCTCATTAGCGAAGAGTTATTTCGAACCATAATATTTAAAATCTTCTTGTGATCCTCTGTAAACGTAAAGAAATAACTCTCATCTTGTTTTGCAGTAGGATGTTTTGATGTGAAATATTTAGAGACAGCCATGAATGATTCTACCAACGGTAATAACACTGTGGCAACATTAATAAGGTCTTCTCGTTCTTGAATTGCGGAAAGACATTGTCCCAACATTTTCCAAAGTGGTCGGAAATCCATTGATTCGTATATCTCAATAACTTTCTTTGCATTCTCTTCGCTTGGTTGGTTTGAATGCTTACGTTTACGAGTATAAAGGTAATCCATTGCTTTGAGAACACGCAGTAATTTCGTCTGATGAGAAGTGGCTGCAGAAAACTGAGAAAGTGCATTCCCCTCTAATTCGGCACCAATATCTAATATTTTCAATACTTTCAGTAAATCGGTAAGATCTTTTGTGATCTGATGACCTGAGGCTTCTGCAGTGGATTTGAGTTCTTGAACTATAGCTTCTAGCGTACCATCTAGATATGATACATGTGATAAGACGCTCAGAGTGTATTGGAATGCATGGCTTGAACAAACGCCACTTGATAAAACATGAACGACCTTTTGCAAGTCGTTGTCGGGTATAACAGGAAGGGGATTAGGGCCATGAGAACGCTTGTCTTCAGATTCTTTCTTATTCTCCAAGCGAGTTTTGTATCTTTTTACAAGGTTGGGGAAACATCTACATATTGTGGCCAATAAATTCATAAGCTGTTCCATGAGTGTTGTGTTGTTCATAAAAGTGGGTCGATCCAAGAGTCCAATTAAAACGAGTAGGGGATATTTCGGAGTCGCATGTTTGCCTTTGCGATTTGTTTTCTTAAGGTAACCAAGACTATCATTTTCACTCAAGAAGTACGTTAGTGATCTATCATTCCAGGAGACAACATAATACAGTATTTCTAAACAGCGTTGAGTGATAAGATTTGGCACATTTTCATCAACGGTAGAAGGTCGAGAATCCAAGGGCTTTATCGGTTGAAGTGAGAGTTCAGCAAAACTACGATCAACAGCAGCTAGATCCGAGCTTCCATCTTGGAGTATACAAACCAACAGTGACAAAAGATCGATACGAGTCCAGCTATTCTCACATAGGTTTAGTAAAAGCTTGTTCAAAAGTGCTTTTGAAATAGATTGTGGTACAAACAGGAGGCGAGCAAGGGTAGCTAGCTGTGATCGGTCTACTAGACGAAGAACATCTCGCTGTAAAATGGCTCTTCTATTACTTGAAGGGCGAGCATTGCTTGTATGTGGAGTTGGTGGATGCACAACACGCCAGCCCGCATTAGCTGATTCAGGTGAATTATAGCCTAAGAGCTCAAGAGCTTCTCGTACATTTGAACGCATTGGCGTATCTGCTACATTTTGAGATCCTTGATGGCTATTGGTAGTAGCAGGTTCATTTTCTGTAAGATGTAAAGAATGTTCTCTTTGTTCACGTCTGCTGCGCTCTAAATTTTCCTGTCGAAGTAGTTCGTCACGCATGTCTATGGGAAGGGCTGCTAAAAATTCTGCATTAAGTGCATCTTCATCCATGCTCTGCACTGAAATACGGCGTTCAGCCACTGTCTGGCTATAAACCTCTGCTCGAAGATCATCAGGAAGAGCCTCCAAAAACTCAGCATCAATACCAGTACCAGAGATATCTACTTGTTCTCCGTTAATAGTAACAAAGACAGGCTCCAAAGCGGGTTCTTCTTCTTCATCTTCCACCACCACCGCCTCTTCTTCTTCTTCTTCTCCTTCAACATCCACTACTGCCTCTTCTTCAGGGTCAGATTGATCACCTAATAATCTCGAACCTTCCTCTTGTGCGTTTTCAAAGTACTCAGCCATGTCGCGATTGTGTTTTTCTGTATCAGCCATTTCTACGTCCTCCTCTTCTCCCTTTTCCTTATTGTCCTGATAAATTTTTGTTAATCTATTTCCTAATTCATTGCCTAGTTTTACAGCTTTTGTGGCAGCCACTAGAGGGATGTAAACCATCTGTACTTGCTGAAGCCAGCGATCTACTGTTTGTAGAGGTTGGAACTCTTGTAAGAGGGCTAATGTATCCTTTGTAGGCTGATCAGCATTGGTATCATTTTCCTGCAGCGATTCACTTCTTTGTTGATGTTGCTGAATAAGATTCTCTAAAATGCGAACTGCACCTGCGCCAATAATATCTTCATACGCTTGCAAATGACTATGATTTGCGCTCGACATCATGGAGAGAACATGTGTTGATGGATTTCCTGTGCCCACAACTGCAACACTATTTCCGTTACTTCGTAGCAATGGATGCAGGATGATGTTGTCTCGATCAGAAGTACGGTTAGTGTTTAGACTATTTCTGGATGGGACTAAATTTTGGATGAGTTAGTTTTTTTTTTCTTTTCATTTAATTGTATATCATAATAAATTACCTTCAATTGCGGAAGGGAGAAAAGTGGAAGCTAATGTAAATTGCTTAATAATAATGTTTTGTCAAATATATACATTAGTATTATTTACCTTGTCCATTTTCCATAACTGATTCGACGTCTATGTTGTCATCATGCGTGTTCTAATAAACCCATTAATATTTCCTTTTTCTGTTTTGTTTATTTATATTACAACATGAATAATTTACCTCCGGTAAATGACGATGTCTACGTCTGCCAACATGACCAGTAAAGACTCTATGAGATGATTCGCCCATATCTTCTAATTGCCAGGCTGCTTCTTCACTATTTTGAGAATGAATAGAGTCGCTTCTATCAGAGTTAAGTGATTCATTCTCGCTTTCATAAGAAGAGCTATAGGACGAGGAGGAGCTACTTGAATCATCATCTTCTGAGCTAGAATCTTCTGAGCTTGATAGAACCTATCAATAGCAAAAAAAAAACAAAAAAAAACGGTTAATACGAGAATGACATACTAAAATACAAAAAAATAAATCCTACATCTACATCTTCCTCCTCAGTATCTGTATGATGATATCGATGACTACGCATTAATTCATCCATTTCTAGATCCTCCGAATCTTCAGAATCATCATCATCCGTGATATCCTCACCATCGTCTTCATCATTGTCGTCGTCACTCTCTGTACCAAAACCATCACTGGCTGTATCAAATTCGTTTTCATCACTCATATCGATCTCTTCATCTCCAGAACTTGCCATCTCATCATCTGAATCGTCTTCAGTCGATCCTTCTTCTTCTAATACAGTACCATCAAACATGGCCAAGGATGAGTTTCTAAAGAGATTGGAAGCCTCTTCTTCCACTTCATCAAAATCTTCCACTTCGTCCATATCCATTAAAGAATCGTTATCGTCTTCTTTTTCTTCTTCTCCTTTATTATGTTCTTTTGCTGATCGATCAAGACGGTTAGCGAGTTTTGTCAATTGCTCAAGAGGTCGGAGAATAGAGTTCAATATCATTTTAGCATGTGGATAGCTCACATCTACATCACCAATAGCTGATGTCAAAATTGGTACGAAGCCTTTATCCAGCATTAATTGAGCCAAGGTAAAAACTGTGTCTTCTTTGTTGGCTTGTGAGTTGATGGAGGTTGGTCTTGCATTTAAAATACGGTGACATAATTCAGCAAGTGAAAAATACTTGATATACTTTGCACTAGCAGTGATATTTGTTGATTGAATGGTATCTTTAAATGATCGTGAAAGAACATCCAAAACATGCTTGCGTATTTGAGAAAGCTCGGGTCGAGGCATATTATCTGTTTGTTGGCTAGAAAGGTTGTCATAGCACATGGATACCAAAATGGATGCTGTCCACATAGAGATGCCTTGTCTCTTTCGTGATTTGTCGGTAGTAGGATTGATAGCGTTATAAGGTAGTAAATCGTTTATCAAAGTATATAAGATGGATTGACGGATTCGTCCATTTTCTTTATCATCGGTGCTATTTTGGGGATTAAATTGAATAACATCATACTTACACGCGTGATAGGATGAGACCAGTTCTAAAATACATTGAAGCAAAAATCCAGTATAGGCAGCAGCTATATTATCATCATCGTCTTTTTCTTCTTGAGCGTGTACTTTTACAAGTTCATTGAGAAGATAATTCATGACAACAAGTGAATATTCTGCACGAAGGTAACCATCTGGAAATTCAGCCTTATCTCCAACATAGCGAATCTGTTGCTGTTTATTCAATCGTAGCATCTTACAGCATACGTCTGCAAATATTTCTGGATCGCGTAAGACGACGTTGCTACCGGTTTTTAAGAACGACTCTATTGTTAAAGTGGGTGAAGGTCGAATTTCAAACCAAAATGCAAACCATGTTTGCATAAGACCTCTCAGCAATGATTCATCCTCCATGATGTTTCTTAATATCATAATAATATAGGCTTGCTGCATTTTTATAGCTTCTAATCCTGTGCGAGGTCTCTTGAAAATAACGTCTAGACCACCAATCTCTAGGAACATCTTTGCTGAGGAATGGTGTTTAGTCAATCTCACAATGACTCGAAGAACAGATATAAGGTTATCTTGATTAAGTTTTTCAAGTTTAAGTATATCGACACAATTGCGTAGCAAACCAGTTCGACTAACATTGGAAAAGATAGCAGACGACTCTTCAGCTTCAATTTCGCTTTCGGTATCATCATTAAGTGAAGGTACTTTTTTAGGTTCATCCGCCTGTGCAAGACCAACTTCAAGTATAAGGAACAACGTAGTTAACCATTCCGGGTCTGGAAACTCTGGATAGCTTACTACGATATTCATAAAATCATTCCAGTCCACGTACTCGGTCATTGAAGTGATTAAAAGAGCAATAACTTCTTGCATTGTTGGTTCACGCAACATAAGCGCAAATATACGTAATCGACTCACAGTTGCACGGAAAGCTTCTTTATTTTTAGCAGAGCCTCCTCCTGCAAAGAACGACTTCATTGTCTCAATTGTATTTTTCTTTATCTCTACAGGATTACCACAACAGAGAACCGCCATCAAATTACGCACCTCGGTATCAACATCTGTACGTTGCTGGACAAGTTTAGAAAGAATACCAGGTAGTTCCTTCCTCATACGTTCTCGGATATCACGAAGCGTTATCATTTTTTGTCGACTGAGTTCATCATCAGTATCCGATTCCATTTGATCCTCATCTGTACTAACATCTTCGTATTCTTCATCGTTATCATCGTCAATGACTTCTTGTCTATTTTCATTTTGAGACAATACACCAGTTCTCGTTAAATAGTCAATAGTATCCTGTCTTCTATTTTCGAATCGTACTGCTGTATTTTCTGCTAAATGTCTATCAACACCTGATGTCACCAAGTGTTCTATCAAGTTCGAATCAGGTACCAAAGGAGCAGGGCCTGTTGATGCGTCAGGTATATTCATACCTGTCGAGTCTTCGAAAGCCCCTCTGGAAGAATGTCTCGTTTCCCCCTCTTCTTTTAAGTTTTGAGTGAGACAACGTAAAAGTGAGTTGAGCATCGTCCTTGAGTATTGTAAAAGGTTTGGACTCTCCATGTACTTGAAAACGTCAGATATCTTGATCTGAAATTCCACAGATAAATCCCGTGGACCGAGTGTGGAGGGCCCGCTTTCCCTACTACGACGGGATAAAAATGCAGAATGTGGTGAATCATATAATAGTTTAGATGATCCCAGATGTTGTAAAATAGCCAAAGCAAGTTCAATCGTTGTATTTACTCGTTTCAATATTTTCTCGTCCCCCTTCGTTTCTAAAAATGTTTCAGCGTCCACCCAGCATTTGTCTAATATGCTACATAGAATATCCGTGCCACCTTGCGCGTTAAATTCAAGAGCAATAGGGGAAATAATCGCAGATCTGACCTTATCGTCAAGTAATAGCATAGGAATCATAGAAAACGCCGATGCATAATAGTCATATTTACATATCGAATCAATGCCATTAATCCAGTTCAGATTATCAATGAAAATGGCAGCAACGTGTTTACCAACAGCGATTGCGCGCTTCCTTGCGATAGATTCTAAGGCTCGGAAAGAGACAGACGCTTTGATGATCCCTTGAAATACTGGCATTAAAGCTGGTGTTACCTCACCTAACAACACCTTAAAACGTCTCACGTTAATGACTTGTGGATCTTTCAAGTCGACATCTTCTGGAGGATTGCTGGAATACCAAGAGCTAGGTACGGCTTCACGCAATAGAGCATTTTCCCAAACCATAAATCTATTTAAAAAAATGTCAGATATCGTGTAACTATAAACAAACAAACAATAAATAAATAAATAAATAAAAAAAAGGTACCAACCTATGGATTCTACCAAGTGATGAAAACAATTCAGTTTTATCTTTAAATACCAAGTGGTTAACCAAAATTAAAGCATCCTTCGAATTTGTAAGAATAGCCGATGCATAAACTGTCGATAGCAAACCAATATAGCCAAACAAGACACTGAATTTCCTATACAACTCGTTTCCCTCTACATTATACTCTTCCCGAGCAACTATTTCAATCATAATACTTTTAGTATAAATAAATATATATAGTATAAAATATTTCTTACCTGTATGCTCGTAAACTAAACTCTTCTCATTTGGAGTATTGGACACAAAATCAGCAGCTTCAAGTACCTTTTCACCAATACATACAGCCACACGTACCGAATAGACCTCAGCCAACATACGAAAGACATAACTTAGCGAATCAAAAGCATTTGAAATGGAAAAATCAAAAGGAAGCATGGGTAAAGTGTAGTAACTCAATATCAGGTCCAATCCACCATATTTTACAAAATCTTCTATATTTACTCTATTACGTAAAAACCCTTCCAAGAACTTCACCAGAATGTTATTTTTAGACGTTTTATTAAATGTATGTGTTGTATATATAAAAATAAGAAAAGAAAAAATAATGAAAATAATAAAGAAAATAATGAAAAATGAAAAACGGAAAAAATGAAAAAAAAAAAAATGAACTTACCCTTGATACCAAATCCACAAACCCTAATAATACACATTCTGCCTTTTCATTCAGATTACTTGTCCTTCTTTGTCGCGCTAATAAGTGACAATCATCCAACGGTTTTCCAGCATCCGATTTACCCACTTCAATCACCTTCCATAACAAATAGGTAGCGCACTGAAACACTTGCTGTTTTAAAGGAGGATGGTGTCGTATCAATTCATCCATTGTTGTCCCCAATGCTGTTGCCCCTCCCACCTCTACTGGATTAGTAACAAACGAATGGTATGTCATCAATTCAAAAAAGTGAGGCAATGGATTTGCCTTGTTGAACATGTCCAGACCTTGCTTGTTTAGACATATCGCACCAAACGCATGAGCAGAGGCCATCAGCACCTCACAGGTCGGGTCATCATAACCTCCAAAAGTAGAAAGAAATGCTTGCGGTAAACCAAGCTCTTGCAGAACGGACAACGAAGTGGGTTCATTATGAATAAATGTGGTGGCCACATTGATGGCCAATGCAAATACGTTTGAGCCAAACACCTTGGGATGTTCAATGATGTTGGTCAAGGATCGCGGGATACTAGATTCAATAAGGTTACGTAAAGCATCGATGGATTCACCCGATTCCATCAAGCGCACCAGGAAACGAAGCATGTTCTTGACCAGTGTTAATGTATCATGGTGCTCGGTCTGAATGCAGTGCTGGACCTGGTCCTTGATTTGTCTTAGTAGTACATCCAATCCGTTTGCATTTAAAAAGGACGAGAAGGATCCATTGTTGGATCCCATTACGGTATCCAAAAGACCAATGACTCTAACCAACACTTTTGTATAATATTCGCTTGTGTCCTTGTATTCCAGTAATTGGATCAAAGTAGATATAATGCCGGCCGACATGAACATTTGTCCTCCAGAAGGTGTTTGTAATAAGAATGAAAGTAACGTAAAAACTGCATCGAGGAACTCTGCTGTATAATAACCTATAGAAATAATAATAAAGAAAAAAAAAATATAAGTATATTACAATTTATTCGAATAAAAAAAACTCAAATTACCATGTTGTTGTTGATGCGTCAATTGTCGTAATATATGAAGTAAAACTCCATGGTTTGCAGAAGCATTAAATGCAGCGAGTACTTCTGTTGCCTTTGCTCTATGTCTCGCTATACCATCCAGGGCATACAAAGCATAGGTTTGAACATCCTAATATTTTTTTAATACATACACTTTTAGTCTAAAACTTTTTAAGAAAAAAAAAAAGCACTCTTACCATTGGTACATGATTATCGTAGCCTATAAGCCGAGCAATATTCGAAACAAGATGGGGCTCATAAATAAAAACTCTATTTTGAGCAACTGTCTCCGACATTGTATGCGCTAAATAAGAACAACAAAAAAGATTTAATAAAAATAAAAACGAATACACACGTTCTTTATCCGTCCTTCTCTTACCCATTATAACAAGCGCAGCATAGCGAATGATGATTAATTTCTTTCTAGACTGTGTTTCTGATATATGATTTACAATTCTGATACGATTCAGCAACTCAAAATGATACTCTGAAGGAATCTCGTTTGTATTGACCAACTCCCAAAACAGATCCAAATCCTCTCCACTAGGAACTACCTGGATATGCTGTATACCCTCCAGCTTACCCGTTCTATAAAAGGACATGGCTACTTTTTTCATTTCGTCGGTGATGACGAATCCAGGTGTGGCTAATTCCACCGTGGGATGCCGAGCTAATTCTGTTATTTTATCTTGAGGAGCAACAAAGTTGGATTGCACCGCCTTTGGATTCGTAGTACGTTGTGCGGGCTTTAATAACAAGCAAAGAGTAGCTTGAAGAACGTCAATATCGGTCGTATTTAATAATTTATTAAGATGCTATTTAAAAGGGTGTTTAAGTAATACATACACATATATACTTCTCTATTGTTTTTACCTCATATGAATTGTATAGATTACGATTAGTGCAATTCTCAAATAGAATACGTGAGCACCTTAGTATCGCAAGTAAAGTGTCTTTTTCTTGTGGTGTAAAAGGTTTCTTTTGGATAGAGTCAAGTTCGTATGTCTGACAAGTCTCGTCTAGTATTTTATCAAAGCGATTGAGAATAGCGATGAACTGAAATAAATCATTTCTTGCGAAATGCCACTCGAAGTGTTGGATCAATGTATATAATTGATCGTCGACTGAGTTGTTTAAGTTTGCTACGAACGTTGCCAAAGGCTCGGGCTAAAAAAAAACAATCTTATTTTAATCATATATTTTCTGGAGTGGTTCAATAAGGACTTACTAAGGCCTTTAGTTTTCTAGAAGGTACTCTGGTAATTTTCATATTATTTTGTTTTTATTTTGTTTTTTCTTTAATAAAAAATAAAATGTATATTTACAAAGAAGACCACGCAAACAAAACAAACAAAAAAAAATTAAAAAATAAAAATAAAAACTGTATTTGAAATCCACTATGGTGGAGTCACAAAGTGTGTGTGTGCTGTTTTTTAATTTTTAGTTAATATATTGGGTTGTTTTTGGGATGTTTGATTTTATGAGTATGAATGATGCATGTATTTTGTTAGTGTGCTTGTGTTTGTTCAGAGAATGAATTACATGAAAAAAAGGGGGTAGTTGGTTTAGAGGGTATTTTTACTGTGTTGCATTATGATTTGCGTAATTTAGAACCACGCCAACGAACTCATCTAGTATTTTGTTAGACTCGACATATTTAATTCCGCCTTTTGTAGTAATTGCAGGCATGCAAGAGGTTTGTTCTTTATCAACAGGTGACGCATAGGACAAAAAAGTATGCATAGAAGGTAGTACACAGAGTTCATCTTGGTAACTACCCCTTGCACAGGATCGACGCTGGTTTTCTGGATCCTGAGGTTTTCCTTCGCTTGTGAAACTGCTAAGACTACTTATGCTACTGCTGCTAGTGCGACGCTTACTATGTAATGTGGGTGACAGCTGAGGCAAGAGTGGAGAAGTGGATTCAGGTGAAATGTCTACCATACTTTCAGATGGACTGGCCCAAATAGGACGCGTAAAGGTATCAAGTGAAGGTAGCTCAATCTTTTGTTGAGGAACACTGTAAAAGGGAAGCTCGACGAGATCCTCAGTAGATGGTGAGTACGGTGATGAAGGCATAGAAGGTGGTGGCGTATTCATTGGGCTCATGACACGAATGCCATTTTGCATCCGGATAGGCGTGGTCCAACCATCAGATTCTCGTCGTTCCATCATTAATCGCTTATCAAGTCGTCGTGAAATTTCTTCTCTTACAAATGCCTGTTTTTGTACAGAATCAAGATCTCCAAATTTTTGGCGTGCGAGACGATAAACACGGCACCGTAAATCATTCTGTCTATTCTTTTCTCTGTTTTCTGCCCTCCATTTACGCATTCTATCATTATTACTAAATTATCAGATCGTCAATGCAATACTTTTTTACAAAATATTAAAATTATATTTTATCATTTTGTTTATTACCTTTCGGTAGTCTCTTCTTTGGAAACAATCTTCTTGGAGTGCCCTTTCCATCTTTTCTGATCACGACTACGCACATAAGGTATATTGTGTATATTTGGGTTTTCCATGTGGCGTTTTCTGTTTTTTTAAAATAAATAAAATAAAAACAAGGAGTGTAATGTAAGTATTGTGGTAATAGTATGTTATTATGATTTAACTTACAGATTGGAACGGGTGGCAAAAACTAAAATAATAACAATTTATGGGTTAACGATAAATGAAATGAAATGTTGCTTATAAACAAAATAATTACTCTTAGGGCATTGAGGACAAGCATATATTCTTGATGAACCTTGATCTTCATCCATTTTTGTTCTGTTTTATGTTTGATATATTATTGTTGTTGTTGTTGTTATTACTTTTTGATTGAGAAGAAAATGCACACACGTAAACGCGAAAAAAGAGTAATTTAAAAAAATAAAAGTTGTTGAAGAAAAAGAAAGAAATGAAAAAAGAAAAAGTAGAGAAAATAAACAAGATTAAAATAACAGCAAGTTGTTTTTCAATCTATCCTTATATTTTACATGTGTAAATACAGTCCAATACTCTATATCACTGATTGCATAACAAAAAGTATAAGAAGAATTGGGGGGTGTTTTGGCGGGAAAACATCTCTTTGAAAATACTTGGGGGGTGACAGGGTCAGATGATGCTTTCTTTATGTGTATTACCGTCTGATTTGCAATAATCTTCTTCTTTACTACGTTATTTATGTACTCTGTGCTTGTCTGTTTACTGATAAGAATAGGTTTGTAGAGTCACTCAGAGCGTTTTTTTTAAAATGCATGATTTTCGCTTATTTTGATTTATATATCTATAGTTTTTTTATTTCTTTCTTTTAAAACAGAAAGACAAATATGATAAAAAACATTTGACATTCATTCATATTTGATTTATAAAAAAAAAGAGAAAAAACGGAACCTCCCCGCATTCCCGAGATGTATACACA
>VCJB01004266.1:17078-27289 GCA_024140155.1 Backusella parvicylindrica | reverse complement strand
AATTTGCATTTTCTCATTAATTTGAAAAACTTTTCTCAATAATTTGTAATTTTTTCTCAATTTCATGAAATAAACAGTAAAATTCACTTCATTATGAGTGGTGTAATTAGTTGAAAATTTACAAAAACTAAACAAAGTATAAAAACTTGTTGGAGTGCTAATTCGAGTTGAAAGGGTTCATCTTCATGAAAATACATCCAGTAAAAACGGCATATCAAATTAAATACTTTGGCAACAAAGAAACACAATGCTTATTTGTGCATAGTTTCGAAATGTTACAGTTCAAAGAAGTGTACCTCACGATAATAAATTTCTTACGATTTTCTGGGTTTTAACTTGCTTAAAATCTCGTACCTATCGTAAGAATTGATAAACATCATAAAAAATGCCTAAAAAAGCAATGGCTCTCCGGTACAGCTGTCAGTAACGAAAAAAGAGTGTCCGAAGACCTGGTCCAGAAAGATGAAACTATGGAAAGAACCGCCGGATAAAAGCATATCAAAAGCGTTACCGCCTGGAAAACGGAGCAAGAGGAAATCAGAAAGTGAAACTACATTTCCTCAACAACAATCAAATATAGTATAGTCAACCCCTTTTATAAACATAACCAGATTATCATATGAATAGAACAAAATATTATTTAAATAAAAGATCATCTCTTTACTTTCATAAATTTTTGAATATAACTAAAAGTTTTGTCGCCTGAGATTTACACAGTAATTTGCGTTTAAAAATCAAGATTTTCTACAATAGAAATACACATGTTGACGACGCGGAACGGAATAATGTGATACAAGCTCTTCTTCATATCTTTCTAGTTAAGCATACTACACTAATTCAATTTTTTTCTGGGGGAGATAACAATTATAAATAACATATAAAGGATGAAATATAAAATAAGTATGAAAAGCCTAAAAGAAACGGCGAAACCAAGGGCGGGTAAATATCACATTATTCCGTTCCTTGTCGTCAACATGTGTATTGCTTGACAATTCTAAACCAATCCCAGTTGACTCCACTGCACTACTTAATGTAATACGATTCTCCGTTGTAGAAAAAATTGAATTGTTGATACCCATTAACGATAATACTGAAGTTGATGGTTTGTAGTCCACCTGGGAAATATATCAAGTTTATTAACAGAATCCTGTGATATGTTATCTGACAAGGCTATGACGTGTTTCCAAGTCAATATTATTATATTTGTCATATATAGCCTCCTCTAATTCATCCAAGTTTTTAATCTGGGATCTACACTTTGCACAATTGTTCTATGGTTGTCACAATTTTGTTTTACAGAACTTTCATGATTGTGCTATCGTCGGAACGATTTCATTTTCAGAACTTCCAGGAACGTCAAATCGTTGGAACGATATTCTTGTCACAGTTTCCCAGACCGTGCTAATGTTCCTCACAACGATACTGAAAATTGAAAGTTCTGGGTAGTCGGATCGTTCCATTTTTTTTCGTTGTGCCATGACAATAAAGTCAAATATAAAAAGAGGTATGTATTGCAGGGTGCGACAAAATACATATAAGGAAACATGACATCATGTATTGAAGATGGCAACACTAAAAAAATGCTTATATAAAGGAAACAGATTTATGAATTAAAAAAAGATTCAGATTCTAGATTTTTAATATATATCAATAAACTGAAATAATCTCATGAATAGTTGGGATATACCAACAAAAATAATTCCATTTTAAAACAAATTATTTTTTATGATTATATATTAGTATATTATTATAAACGAATACGTTGTCTAAAGTATAATTTACAATCTATTCAACATCTTACTGAGGGTAGCTAATTTCCATAAGATTTCGTAATGATTTATTTCTATATTTGTACTATTGCCTGATTTACTTTTTTATAGTTCTTTTGAACGTAAATCTAGATTTTATTGATGTGTGTTTATGTTCACTTGATTCCTAAACTTCATTATTTATGGAGTTCAAGTCATTAAATTTATAATTGTAAATACTCACTTGTAGTAGTGGAGAGTCTTAATAATAGCAGCACTTCTTGTTTCATATACTTTTGTACATATTTTCATAAATATAATCTCGAGGTGCCTTAAATACAATATGAGAATACCTTTATGTAGCATTTATGAAGATCAACAACTAGTTCCTTAAGGTTTGGTGTTCACTAAAATCATAATACGCTTAAAAAAGAAAAAAATGATATTTTGCGGCTAGGGTGGATCGAACACCCGACCTTTAGATCTTCAGTCTAACGCTCTCCCAGCTGAGCTATACCCGCTTTCCTGATTTGTAGTAAAATTTAATAGTTTTGACCAGCTTTTCTACTATGCGCACACCACCATATCTAGCAACCCAATTCGAACTAGAACCAAAAGAGAATAACATATAAATCTCGGATATCAGCTATTATCCAGCTAGTATAACACTCTTCAGTTATTACTACCCTTATTATTCCTATTCTTCTTTAAACATTCTCTATTCATACTTTATATTTGTATTCTTCTTATTAGTTTGTTAACGTTCTTTATGATACATTGATAATATGTATTCTTATTCTTATTGTGACATTGATGAATCTTAATAGATTCTAGTTTTATTTTATATTCAACAATATTACTATTGTAATTGACATGTTATTTGTTTTCAGATATAATTTTAGTTTTATTGACAATATATTTTTGATTTGATATAGTTAAAAGATAGGAAGATATGTATTTATAGTTGCACCAATTAACATGGAAGATGCTTGTTTATCATAATAGATTTGGAGTAAAAAGAAGATTTAGCATAAGCATAGTCAATTTTATATTGACCTTATTTATAATCATAATTGAAAGTGAGATTTCACCACAGAAGGCAAATAAATAAAACGACTTAATGAGATAAATAGTTCGAATCTATACTAATAACTACATCTTCTATTTTCATTTCTTTTTGATGTATTTTCAATTTATTGACCCAAAATCTTCAAAAACAATACCTGTGTTAATTGTACTTTTTTTCTTTCAAAAAATTGAGAAAAAATTATAAATCAATGAGAAAAGGGGAAAGTGTTTCGAGAACTGCTTCGTGTAGGTTTAAAATTATATCATGTTGTTAGAGACAAAATATTCAGCAGTTTTCCCATATATAGACTCTATGTGCTTTCAAAAGCAATGTACAAATTCATTTCATCTTTGTTCAAGTTATTTTTGCTCAGATCAATTTTGTATCTGTTCAAGTACTTAAGCAGATGGGGCTAGCCCCTCTTTAATCATTTTTAAGCTTTTCTCATTAAATATTCACCTCTTCTCAATAGTAAAGCGATGCTTTACTACTTTAGATCACCTACAACTGTTTTTAAAAAGCAGCCACAACATCTGATCCCGATAATAATAACTAAGGCGGATGCCCTTACCAGCTTATTAAAAGCAATGTGAAAGAGCTAAGCCTATTGTCATGGGGACATAAGGGGATGCAGTTTAAATCAGTCACGCTTACTAAATTTCGGGGTTTTTATTTTTTTTCTAAAAAAATAAAAAGTAACAAAATCAAAATCAAAATCGTTTATCTCTGGAAGAGCTTTAGACTTCCCTTTCAAACTTAGCATAATCAAAGAAGGTTTGATATGATCTTTGACGACTATCATTATCAACAATAACCTGGCATCGAACAGACATGGTGTGAACGATTACAGTGGTGTGTTCAACACTCAATTTCTCTCATATACTTTTAAGCTCAAGATCAAGATCTTTACTGTTTGTAATTTTAAAAGTGAGCTTTCCCAAACGTCTTTCTATTTCTGCCCAAACATTCTCAATAGGATTTAAATCTTGTTTTTGGGAAGGCCACGCGGGAAAGAGCTAATCGAGGCTGGAGCTACTATAGCCTTGTTGAGCCAATAAACACCAGTACATTCGGTAATATCGTGTTGATCATAACCTTCTTGATTGTTTTTTCTCCAACTATGTAAACTTTAAGACATTTCATATTTTTATTTTTTTTGAAAAACACGTTGTTAAAGTTCTTGCATTAATAAACTATTTTATTAAAAAGGTCGGATCCTGAAATTAACTAAGTGTGTGATTGAATGGAAAAAATAGACAGTGAGTGAAAAATATACAATTTTGTTATACAAAAAATTAAGTTTAGTGTGATTTGCTTTCTATAAAATTCCTTTTTTGGATAAAATAGATAGTAAATCGATCTTTTTTTTCTATTTTTTTTTTTAAAATATCTGTTTGAATTAACTATCTCTGATAATGAAAAAGCAGGAACTATAAGATTCTAATGATAAAAGACAAAAAGAAGAAAAAGCATGTATTTTTAGAATCAGAGATAGTTGTATTACAGGTTTTAATTGGTTGAAGTAGGTTCAAGTCACTGTCGACCCCCTATTTCTTTTTTATTCAAACCCCCCCTTTTTTTTTCTATTCTTTCTTACTCACACTTTTTTCTCTTTCCTCTTTCTTTCTTTTTTTTTTATAATAATAAAAACGCATCTTCATCTTTAATGGCATCAGAGTCTAATCACGACTTACCTGCAGATATTTTGGAAAAACTTCAAAATCTTGAACTTGAACTAGAAGAAGGAGATATTACATTAAAAGGGTTCGAAAAGAAAAAGGCGAGTTTACTTTCTACCGTTTCACCCACACCCAATTCCCCTCAGCAAGATGAAGCGGATTTATTAGCTGAACTTGGACCGGAGCCAAGTGCCGCAGATGTAACGGATTTTTTGGATTTTCTGCCTTCACCAACGCATTCACCTTCACGTAACGAAGGTGCCGAATTAATGGAACAAAATCATAAACACTTGCAACAACAACAGCAACAGCAACAACAGTATCAACAACAGCAGCAGTACCAGCAACAGCCTATGCAACAGCAGCAACAATATCAACAGCCATCACCTCAAAATTATTCTCAACAACTATATCAACAACAATATCAACCACAGCAAACATATCAAACTAATGTATACCAAGGATCACCTCAAGCGAGACAAAACATGGTACCGAGTCAATACAGACCTTATTCACTAGGGGCAGGTAATAGCGGGCGCCCTATTAATAATAATCCAATTTATTATAATAATAACTCTAATAATCCCATTGCTGCCGGGTCTCCGATTCCAAATAACCGACCACCCTATATGATGCAAGGACGACCTCGTCCACCACCACCCCAAGGTGCCTATTATCCGTATCGACCTAATGGCTCACCAAGACCACCACCACCACAACAGCAACAACAACAACCCATGTACAATTCACCAAGACCAATGTCCACCTCACCTCGTCCTGTTTACAGACCCAACCCTAATAACTACAGACCTGGTTATGCCCCACGTCCAAACGATCCTTACTATGTCAATCGATCATTATCTACAAACTCTGGTATCAATACGATGAGACAAGGTTATACAGATAGACAACAGCATTCTATGTCTATGTATTCTACTGGAAGTGAGTCGGAATGGAATCAGTGAAGAAAACAAAGGAAAATAAAATAATAATAAAATAATAATATTAATATAACAGAAAGAAAACAAAATAAAATGGTTAAAAGTGTTATTGTATTAAAGTATTTGGGAAAAAAAGGAAGAAGAAGAGAAGGAAAAAAGAGAAGGAAAAAACGAAATAATGAAAGAGAAAGAAAGAGAGAAGGAGAGAAGGAGAGTGATCATCTCTTTTGGCTGTTGTATTTTATGCGTAGTTTTTTTTTTGCTTTTGTTATTGTTGCTTTTATGAAAGTTTCTCAAAATTAAATAATAACTTTAATCATTTATAAAGGTTAATATAAAAATAATTATTTATTAAGCTACTTTTAAAAGGATAAAGAGAGCTCACCATTGTTTTTATTTAAATTGATGATAAGAGTACACAAAGCAAACATTCTATTTGATTAATAAAAATGCTGTCAAATAACGGTTAAAAGGGTGAATGATATTAGGATAATAATAATAATGATGATGATGATCATTTTATATTACAAACAATGTCTATTTATATATATAGGATCATCATATTATATATATATGAGTCAACCTTGCTTTCTCTCACTCTCTCTCCTGATCAACATAATAATAATAATATTTTATATATTCAGAAACAATCCAGAATAAAAATTAACCTCCAAGCGCCACAATATTACCTCTTGATGCAAGCAAGCCTTTTTTTTATATGCGAAATGATTAAGGAGTATCTCTTTCTATTTTTCTTTTTCTTTTTTCTTTTTCTTTTCTTATTGCCAATACAACAAAACAAAAAGATGATGAAGGTGTTTTTATATGGTTTTAATTAACAAAAAAAAAAAAAGCTTTTTCTTAATAAAGAAATGATATACTCTCTGTGCATTGTTTATTTGTCATATTAATAAAATAAAGTTTGAGTGCATAAAAAAAAAAAAAGAGGAGAGAAAATCAATATAAACATTTTCATCATAATAAAGACATATAAACGTAATAATAGCATAATTCATATCATAATTCATATAATATATATATCAATCTTAATTGTTCAGTTTCCAAGGTCTTCCCAAGAATCGCTGTGAGGGTTCAGCAATCATGTGTTTGCTTTGCAGCATCTTGAAGCGACCCCAGCAACATCCTCTTGAGCGATGCGGCAAATAAGTTGATGCAATCATTCCCCAAGATAGCCCTTGAGCGTAGCCTTGCTGGAGTAGATCATCTTCAATGGGCGTCCATGCCACTCGCAACTGGCTTTGTGTTGCTATGGTAGGCGAAGACTTACAACGGGGGATGATGGTCCCAATATGTCGATTGTATTCTTTAAATGTTGTTTCGCTATTGACTCTTCTTCGCTTATAGTCAATTGAATTACTTTTTGTCGGATAAGGATCACAAGGATTACATAGTATATGCTTTATATCCATAGCACCTGGCATTGTTTTATTATTATTTTACTTATGATATTATAAAAAAAAAAAACGAAAAAAAAGAAAGAAGAGAATGATGACGCTTATGAATCAAGCTCTTTTTTATATTTAATAAGAATGTGTAAAAAAAAAGGAGAAGAAAAAGCCTTTTTTATGCACAAATAAGTTTTACTTTTATAGCAATTGTTCGATAATGTGCAAGATGATCAACCGCCATAACCAACGCCTCCCGCGACCCCTCTTTTTTACTTTTCACATGTTGTCGTCAAGAACAGAGTGTTAGCAAAAAATTAAAATGCTGCTTTTTTCTCTCTCTTCCTCTTCCTCTTCCCCACACCCATAACCAAGCTTATCGCATCATAAAGGTTACTATAAGTTGTAAAGTGTCGGTTGATGTTAACAAACCTACTGACTATACTCATATAATTGGGCCAGATTATGAAAAGTCTGTAATTACTTTAAAGTTCGCAGAAGAAGAATCTTGCGTAAAGTGGTTTACTAATATCGAGTGCAAACACGCAAAATGGAATAAAAAATAGACTATTGACTACCCTAACAATCTGAAGTTTGAAGGCTTTCCTCTCCAAACCCCACTCAAACTGATTGATGGACACTATGTATGTGACCGTGCTGTCCTCCCCAAAAAATAAAAGCAAAAGAAAATGAAGGAAACGTTGATAGAAAGGCTAAACGCGTAAGAAAAAAGGACTCAATCAAGATCAAATACCCTGCTAGTATATTTATTTCCGAGATGACTGATAAGACCTACCATGTAACCTATAAGTGGGTTAAACCTAAGCATAACCCTTTTAAAACTGATGAAATTTCCAATACAAGACTCCCTGATGATATCAAGAAGTAGATTGCAGAGTTAGTAAACAACAACATGGACTGGAAATCTATAAGAGTAGGTGAGCAAAAGCTCAGTGAAGTAAGTTAGTTGATATAGTTGATCATATAGTTTATGAAACCGTAACTAATATTATTATTATTAGATGGAACATCAAGTCAAACTGGATCGCCTCTCTGTTGCCTTCTTAGTAAACTATTAAATATAAAAAATGCGGTAAATGGTCGCTTGTTAAAGCTCTACCAAAAACATCCTGACTGAAGAGTAAGTGTACAGCGATGGTTTGAATATTTTAACGAAAAAAAACTACATCACTCTTCACACAGAGCATGCTGGCGGTCACCTTCTTATTTCTTGGGTGTCTGACTGACAGAAAATGGTATATGCAGCATTTGAACTACTTTAATTTCACAGATTTTGAAAAAATCCCAACACTCACTCAATGGTTCACTTGGTTAAAAAGCAACTTCAATTTGAACGTTGAAAGAATCATGGTGGACTGTAGTCTTACCATAATTGCTGTCATCAAAAAAGTTTTTGAAAATGTGGATGTATTATTGTGTCATTGGCACATCAAACGTGCCTGGGAAATATATATCAAGAAATATGTTAGTTATATGGCCTTTTATATACAATTCTATTATGTATTTCATATCTCTAACGTCACTGTTTAGATTATTGTCTTTAATGATACTGCTGTAACAAAGCTATTAAGAGATCGTGTTCGTGCTTCCCTAAATAATATGATGTATGCTGCTACTCCTGAGATTTATAATCTCAACCTCCATATCTTCCTCACCCAATTTACTGAATACGTCTGTTTTAATGATTATTTTAATAAGCAATGGGTTCCAAAGAGCCAACTGTGGTCTAAAGCATGGAGACAGAATGCCAACTTTCACACAAACATCCTAATCGAATCCTACCACAACCAGCTTAAAACCATTTATCTTGGCCGTTCTCGTTCTCGTTCTCGTTCTCTTCGTGTAGATCGTCTTTTATACCTTCTTTCCAGTGTTGTAGGTCCCGATTACTGCCAAGACATTTTTAAACTTTTATATGGTATTCAATCCGCTCGTTTAAGTATTGATGAACAAAGAAAATGTTCAGCCAATGAAATTAGCTATGATGCTGCTAGTTTGATGGTAGATCAAATTGATGACCTTCATTACCAATGCCAATCCTTTACCAATGATCTCCTCTTCTATGATATTGAAATAAAAGACGGTTGTTTACACCACTGCACCTGCCCTGATATTCACCGCCTATGTAAGCACTTCTTTCTAGTTAACCGTACTGAAAATATTCCATACACTCTACATGCTTCTCTCCCTTCACTATGGGAAATTTTGAGTCTGATTTTGCGAATTTCTCTGGATTTCTATTGGGATGTTGTAATTTCTTGCAAAATAAATTAAATAAAAAGCTTGAAACGCGAAGTATTTCTCTTCTCGTAACCAACTAAATTGGGTAAAAGACAGTTTAGGATCTCCTGCTGTTTCAACCACAGAGCCACCAAGGAATGAAACCAGTGACGACAGCCTCTATGAAGACGAAGAGTAAATATTTTAATATATTATATTGTAAACGCTAGTATACAAAAAATTACACATTATTAAACAGATCCTGTATTGAATTATATTGGAGTCTATCGCGGACGAATATGAAGAAGAAGATGTTGTGGAAAGCCAATTGATGAAGCAAGCGCAAGTCAGTCAGTTAGTGTAAATGCTTGCCAGTCTTCAGGATCAAGGTAAAATACAAAAAACAATGCAAGCAGCCAAAAAATGCGGTCAAGGTTAGCAGAAATATATTATCCATAAAAGGACTACTCCATGACTAACGTTCAATACCATAGGTGATTCCAATAATAAAAATCCCTCCAAAAAGAAAAGAGTGGATAAAACAAAAAAATAATTCAACCAATAAATAATAAAACTATTGTATTGTATTGTATATTAACTAGTAATAATCCTAAAGAAGTAGCAAGGAATGAAGCGTCGACTCGATTTTTTGATTTAATAGAAAATGCAAGAAAATGAGAGAAATCAACAGAACAAAAAATGAATCTTCTATTATTTTTACCTGAAAATAGAAATTTACATTTTTTTTGTTGATTTCTCTCATTTTCTTGCATTTTCTGTTATTTTTTTTCTAAAAAAATCCCTGCTAAAATTTCTCATAGTGAGCTTCCTTATCTTCGGTTGTATCGACTGATACACATCCCGTTGAAAACGAAAACCTATGCACTGATTTTAAAGCAATGATTGACAAATATGTTAATATGTACAAAGTGAATTAGAGCAAAAGGTCAAAAAGCATAAAGATGATCCAATTATTCTGGATCAAATCCTAAGTAATCTGAAAATTTCTTATTCAAAAATTGATGAAATAGTCGTTAATTCTCAAGCTTGGCTTTCTCAGTAGCAGTAAAAAAAGCATTATTATTATTATCATTATCTTTACAAATAATTTTTTTAAAAATAATATG
>VCJB01004250.1:9958-25646 GCA_024140155.1 Backusella parvicylindrica | reverse complement strand
ATGAAAATATTAAAGAGATTTTTTTTTTTGTTTAATATTTTTTTTTTTGTTTAATATTTTTTTTTTTTTACTTTCAGTATATATATTAAATTAACAAGGTTAAAAAACTTAATTTTTATTAATCTTCTGTTCTAAGCAAAGTAACTACCATAGTGTTGGTTGAAGTAATTGTCTTTCCACCAGTAGTTACAGTAACTGCACTATAATCTGTTACACCAATTGTAACGTCTGTAGTGACAGTTGAGTATTCAGTTATCTGCTCTTTATAACCAAACGTTATAGTGGTATATGTTGTGGAAATATCAGTGATGACTTCAGTAGAGACATCACTCTCCACATCAGTTGTTACGCTTGAAATAATGGTCTCAACCGGGCTCGTTGTAGTTGTAGTAGTATAAAGATATTCTGTGACCTCTAAGGCAGTGTCGCCATACAAGATCGTTGAAGTCTCTGTCGTAGTGGAGGAATCAATTGTGGTAGAGTGAACAACTGTGGTGGTAGTCTCAAAACTGGTCTGAGTGGCACCACTTATTGTGGATGCTGTGAATTCAGTCATGGTTGTTGTGTCTGTGGTTCCTGGAGCAGTAGAAGTCTCCGTAATAAACTGGGTTACTGTTTGGCCATCCAAATCGTCAGTCGTTACTATTGTTTCAATACTACCGGCTACAGTTAAGGTGATAATTTTTGTTGTCGTCTCTGTTTGTCCAGGTGCTGTTGAAATCTCAGTTGTAGAAATAGAATCTGTAGTAGTTTCGGTACTTCCGGGGTCAATTGATGATATGGTTCGTGTCTCTTTGGAGAGATGTGTAACTTTTTCTGTTGCAGGAGCAGCCGAAATAATGGTTGTTTTTGTACTTTCAGCCTTAGCAGTGGTAACAGTAACAGTATCTTCAAAACTCATTTGAGTAGTTATATCTGTTGTGGTTTTAGTTGTCCCAGGTACAGTAGAATCGCTTGTAATTGTCTTTGTACTTGCTGCATATGAGGTTGTATCCGTAGTAGTCGTTGATGCTGTAACAATATCTATTGATGTGTGTTCAGATTCAGATACCACTTCTGTTGTTGTAATAAATATACGCGACCAGGTAGCTGTTTGCAAATCAGTTGAAGTAGACGTGCTAATCGCAGTAGCAATATCTACTGAGGTTGTCTCAGAAGTTGTCTCAGTTACTGTTTTAACCTCTCTGGGTTCAGTGAAGACGTCTATAGTAGTTTCAGTTAGATCGACCGTGGTAATACCAGTTATTGTTGATATTTCCAGATCTGATTCAGTTGACATGGCAATTGTACTAGTGGATGTGGTAGATAATGATATTATGTGTGTAAATATTATTGCTCTCAGCTCTCTAGCACCAGATCCTGTAGTAACATCAGTAGTGAGTTCAGTAGAACCATTTTCAGTACTAGTCATTGTTGAGGTTGCTGTAGATCCTGTCAAAACTGTATTAGTAGTTAATGTCTTCGTACTTGGTATATTACATCCATAATCTGTTTCGATAGAGACTTCTGTGAAAGTACTGAGTTCTGTAGTAGTTGTAGATGAATCAGCCAAAGTTTTGGTTTCTGTTGTTACTTTTAAATATGTCTCAGTAGTATCATGAGAAGTTCTCACTGCTCGAGAAATATGTGTGATAGTTGGAGTTAAAGTGGGTGTAGTACTCGTTTCTGTAGTTGTTGAAATGGTTCTTTCAGTTGTCAAAGCAGTGTTTGTAACTATAGTTTTATCTAAGAGTGTGACGGGAACTGTTTCTTCATGTATTTCTGTAGTTGTAGTAGCCGATGTTGTATGTGTAGTTGTTACTGCACAGGCCATGAAATCAACTGAAGTCGAGGTTTCAGTCCTAGTAGCAGATGCTACTGTATGTTTTTCGGTGGTTGTTTCAGTAGCTGTAAAATATATCTTATCACTTCCGGGTATTATTAAAGTATCAATAACCTCTAAATAGTTAATAAAATTTGGACCACGTATACTGGATGTGCTGAAATCAGTAGAAGTAGATTTCAAAGTAGATGTACTAATAGATATTTCTGTGGAAATGGTTGAACCAGCGGTAACAGTATCAGTTTTTCGAGTATCTGTGGTGCTCTTTATTTCAATATTAGTACTAGTAATCGTGGAAGTGAGATTCTCTGTGGAAAGATAACAAGTTGTCGGGGAAAGCGTCTCTTCTGATGTACTGATATCAAGCTCTGTCCAAGTTGAAGGAGTAAATGTAGCTGTAAAAGTTTCTCCAATCTCTTCTATTGTTTGTAATGTAGTTGTAAGTGAGTTGGAGTGTATTATTACTGAACTCAAAATGTGTGTTAAGGTGAAAAGTGCATCAGATCTAGTGTACGTATTTGTCAAAGTTTTAGTCAATTTAGAAGTTTGGGGTGAATTAAGTGATGGTATATCTATCATCGGTTCAAGAGTGGTAGTAAAATAAAGAGTTTCTACAGATGTCACCAACGCGGTAGTATCTGAACCTTCAGAAGTGAAAGTGATGGTTGATAATACAGTCCCAGTAGAAGTAGCTGATGCAATGGTTGAATATGCCACTTCGGTAACTTCTTCAGCTGCTGTTGTGGTCGTACCTCCTATTTGTAATAGCTCAGTAGTTGTAAAATCATTAGTTGCGATAGTAGTCGAATCATAATCAGTATTTGTAACAGTAAACTGTGTTGAAGTAACATCTGAAAGAGCTAAGACCATATGTGTTTGAATAGATTTAATATTTCTAGTAGTAACTGTTTCAAGTATTCTATTGTGATTAGACTCGATTTGACTAATTTCATGCTCTACAAAGATTGCTAAAGTGCTTGTTTTTGTCGCTTTTACAGTTACTTCTTCTTCATATAATATAGTCTCTGTTTCTGTTTTGGTGGCCACATAAAATTCTGTATGAAGCAATGTGGATATATCTGTTGTTGTAATAAAGTCAATTTCTGTATTCAGATTCAATGATGTCGATGCTGATGTTGTTGTTGTTGTTCCCATTACACCTTTGGTATCTATACTTGTTTTTGTTAATGTAGCGGTATCAATAGCCTCAGTTGTCAGAAACTCTTCGGATACCGTTATATATTCAAGAGGTATTAAAGCTGTTTCTTTTTCTGTGTCCATATCGATTTCCGTTGTAAAATACTTTTCAACCTTTGCCGCTGTCACTATATCCTTGTTTTTATTATAATCGACATGATCCTCAAGCCATTTCTGCGTCATATCATCATCGTAATATTCATCCTCTTCGTCGCAGTCTTCATCATCATCCTCTCTATTGTAATAGTCTCTTTTGTGAAATGAATCTGCTTTTGAAAGCTGAGAGTCTTTGATGTAACTTATATCAGCGACATCACTTTCACTAATATTATGTAGATTATGACCACTTTTAATGCTCCTAGATAAAAGCTGAACTATATGATTTCCTTGCGAAAGATTAACCAGTGCTGTATTTTTTGATGATATTTTCTGATTGTCTAAAAATGGAGAATCAATTCCCAATTCTTTAACTTTTACATTATCTCTAAATATTTCTAATTGTATGTCACCTTTAAATTTAAATATCAGTTTCATTGACTCGTATATGAAAGTATATATACTTACTAGAACGCTTATTTGAAATCAACATAATTGAAGGCTCTTTAATATTAATGAAGTGGGGTTCAAATTTTTTAGTATTATAACCATCAAAGGCTAGAGATGATTCTTCATAACTGCTAGTGCTACTGGAATTATCAGCATTGAGTAAGTGATCGACTTGGTTTACTGATTGAATATTTTCAGGGGTATCGTATTCAATAGCAATACTTGCAGGAAGAGTACATACACTCTTTATAATACCACTACAACATATCAGTAGCAGTAAAAAAAATAGGTGTTTTATCATAAGAAAGCAAAAAAGAAGTATAGAAAATATTATTTGAAATGACCGTTACTTTTGTTTTGATTTGATTTCCACTTTGGTTACAATTATTTCGGATTCAACAAAACATTCCTTAGCCAAGTGTAAAGAATGGTCCAAGTGCAAGTCATAGAGTGAATGTTGGTAAAAATTCAAATACTAAATTCAAAATAATGGTCCACTGTATTTGCTTGTATACAACAACCATGGATACTTATTTCACCAAATAGTTTTTTAGGATTTTTTTTTTGTTATTTAATTTGTTATTATCATTCGTAAGAGATGTGCAAAGCTTTTATTTTCATATTAAACTCTAACTTCACGAGGTATATTATTGTTCAATCCAGTTGACTCTATTTTTCTTCGTTTAGACTTTGAAAAACAAAATGTAGATTTTAATCTGTTCCATCTTTCTTTTAATTTTTTTGCTGTAAAGTGACGATATATAGATTTATTATCCAAGACTCTATCTGGACGCATCGTCTGTTCTTTATCAATTAGAGTGGCTAAACAAGACTAAAGAAATAAGGAAAAAAGTTTAAGTTTAAAAATACTTTAATTTAATTTTCATACTAAGATAGTGCCTTTTTTTAAAAAAAAAAATGTCAACTTACAACTACCGCCATAATAACCCCTAGAACACTGCTTGCAGCCACCATAAACATAATGCACTGTTGATAAATTACAGCTTGAAAGATAGGGGTTCCTGCCATGATCTGACCAGTCATCATTCCTGGAATATTGATCATACCCATCACACTTAGCTGTGTAATGACAGGTAATAAAGAGATCCTAATTGCGTCAACCGCTAGTGGTTTTGTTGCCTCATATCTTGATGCACCATAAGATAATCTGGTTTCGAGCATTGGTGCATGGGTGCTGATGAGTTACACAATAATATCGTGCAGAAATTCAATTTTAGTTGGTAAATTATCTCATTTTTTTTTAAAGTACCTGAACTGATCTAAACACCTTTCAGTTGCCATAGCAACACTACTCATTGAATTTCCTAATAACATTCCTACAACAGGTATGAATGTAGGAGGTGACCAAAAAGGCTCTTCTTTTAAGACAAATGCGGTGCCGACGATACTTATCAAAAGATTACTGATCAGCAAAATAAAGAACATACGTAAAAACTTGTTTTTATATTTATTAGCTTTGTAAATATTTCAAATGATAGATGCTTAATGTACATACCATGCCCTGAATAGTTTTTTTGGTTCTATTAAATACGATTTCGTAAGAGCCTAATAAAACAAAAACCACTGATATATATTTTTTAATTAGTATGTTATCTATCTCTCATTTTTTCTCTCTTATGAATATAGTACCTGACATAAGAATTACAACACCAGGTTGTTTGCTTTTTAATACATCATCCAATACCATCCCCTACAAAGAAAACGAATTTTTGGTAAGATAAAAACTCCGTCAAAGAAGAGAAAGAAGAGAAAGTAAACACATAATCCTTTTTTACCATTAGGGATAGTTGAAGAACACATCGAATACCAGATATTATTAACGAAAATTCCAATTTTGTTCCAAGTGCTAAACTAATAATAGCTTTATATCATTAAGAAGTATGGTTAATACCTCACCTGATTATACCTCTCTTATATATAATATAAAGTACCTGCCACCAGTATAAACGTTGATGCTTCACCAACATTCAGCCATGTTAGCGTAGGTTGTGTACTATCTCTCATTAAAATAAAAGGGTATTAAATGTTTATATAAAGATTAAAGGGTTATAAGTGTAAAATAACGTTTAAGTAAAGAAACAAACAAATGTAATCAAATAAAAACATTAAAAGAAAAAAAAACAAATATATTAAAATCCCGCTGGCAATATTATAAGATCAGATTTAGGGTTTGTTTCACAACTGATCTAAGCAACCATTTAATCTGATTAAAAAAAGTGCATTTGATCCGTCATCTCACCCGAAAATACCTTATGCTATTACAAGGTCATCGGATCTCTTTTATTCCCACTATTCTTGCAATTTAATTATGGATAAGTTTCAAATATATTGATTTGGAAAAGGGGAAACTCCCTTTTTATTATTATTCTATTCTTTACGAGTGGCGAAGAGAAAGAGATAGTTTGTTATGAATAGAATTATATTCTTAACAGAAAAAAGGGGCCAAGTTGAAAGAGGAATGGTATTTGATAAGAGAAAATGAGTGAGTGAGGAAAAGAGATGGTACTCAAAGGGGATTAAAAAAGATATTTTTATTTATTTGTGTATTATTCATGATGATTCAGTCATTTCTGCAGCAATTGTTTTTATTCTCATTATTAAATTGTTAACTTCGCTCTTACACTGAATGACTGTATTTGTCGTACAGCGTACAACTGATTTACTATTCATCTCCGTTTGAAGTGATTGAAGATCTGACCTGACTCTTTCAACGAAAGATTCTGTGTTTATCCTTACTTGTCTTTTTATTAAATAAACCGACTGTATATATTGTTGGCGCTGTTTTATCTTCTTCGTGATATTCTCCATTAGACATTCATTCTTATCAGTGATTCCTTTGGTCTGACAAAGGATGCTATCAAGCTCACTACGTAATACACTCATTTCACCGTCACATCTCATTTGAAGCTGAGCAATGTTATCTTGTAAGCTATTTTTCTTGTACTGGATTTGATTCTTTTCTTTTACTGCTTGATCTCGATCGTGTTCAAGTACTTGTTCTCTCCTTCGAAGATCTTCAAGCTGCTTTCGAGATGCCAACGCTTCATCTTTTAACTGTTTGACTTTGTTTTCGAGTTGAGTCGACTCTCTCTTTGTTTGCTCGAGTATCTTTTGCTTATTCTCTAAAATGTCCATGATCTTCTTTATTTCAACTCGAAGACTATTATTAGAGTTTGTATTATTGAGTGTATCTTGTTCGCATTGCAGCTTGTTTCTCTTATTATTCTCCATCTAATAAGTGTTATTAAGCATATCTAATATGAATAAATGGTGAATTGTTACCTCTAGTTTAGCAGCCGCTGTGTCTTTTTCAATAGAGGCTAGCTTACTACTCAGTTGTTCAACAACCTTATCTGATCTTGATGATGCACTGACTTGGGGTTGCACAGAAACTGGTGAAACAATTACTGGAGATATAAGCATGGTAGAACTAAATGACTCTTGTAAGTGAAGCATTTAAGTCTATTGTATCTTATTAAAATACTTATAAGAAGAACAAAAAGAAGGGGAATGAAAATCAAAAATAGATGTGAAATAACAATGGATCATTTAGGGAGGCAACAAAGTGACTGACAACACGTGCCACTGTCCTATTATTATTATTTATGCGTGTGTAAAAATGATTTTATTGTTTCTTAAGTCTTTTTTATAGTTGAATGGCAATACACTCTGAAAGCTTAAATCATACACAATAAATGACAAGTTCGTACCACTTCAGACAACCAAACCAAAAGCATATTTTTATGTCTCGGTCTGTTGACACGAACTACTTGAATTCACCATTCTCTAATGCCACTGCATTGGGCATTGAAAACGCCTCATTCGATAGTATTCGTACTGATTTGAGTGCAAAT
This sequence comes from Backusella parvicylindrica, assembly GCA_024140155.1. Classification (NCBI taxonomy): domain Eukaryota; kingdom Fungi; phylum Mucoromycota; class Mucoromycetes; order Mucorales; family Backusellaceae; genus Backusella; species Backusella parvicylindrica. The sequence continues at coordinate 18,206 of VCJB01004250.1, read as the reverse complement.
AGTAAAGATGTCATTATAGGTGAACAATGGGTTGTGCTTGGTAGAATCGGGGAGGGATCTTTTGGTGAGGTGTTTGAAGGTATGTATACATGATATATACAACCATATTCTTCATTATTTATATTAATATATACTTAGGCGAAGATATAGACACTGGAAGACATTACGCAATTAAAAGAGAGCCATTAGACATACCACACCCTCAGTTGAAGCATGAAAATGTAGTATATGATGTATTATCTGGTGGTCGTAAGTTTATTTATTATTTAGTATGTAGTATTAAGTTAGTCAGTCGCTAAACAACAGTATAATATGACTTAGCTGGAATACCTCAATGTCATTGGCATGGGCAACATGAAGAGTTTGATTGTCTTGTTATCGATCTACTCGGTCCCAATTTAAACCAACTGAGAGAGTCTGTTACCACACTGTCAAACGATAGTACTATAGAGCTAGGATGTCAAATGGTAATACATTTTTATCACTTCGGAATGCAATACCATAACAGCTTTTTTACAATAGATTTCGATTCTGGAACATATTCACAAACAAGGTCTAGTCTATAGAGATGTCAAACCAGATAATTTTTTATTTCCAGCAAACTGTCATTTAATTGAACCAGAAATGATTGAAGTACTAGACGAGAAAGGGATGCCACATATCAGATATCAGCAACCAACTTGTGAAGAAGTATTTACAAAATGGGGCTTTGCCGACTCTCTACCAAAATTATCTGTCGTTGATTTTGGATTGGTATCATGGTGGCGCAATCCCAACACTAATAAGCCATATCCAGAATCAAGGAAAGTGATTAAAAACAAAACGGGTACTGCCCGTTATGCATCTTTAAATGTCCATCGTGGGAAGCCACATGCACGTCGAGATGATATTGAAAGCTTGGGTTATCTTTTGTTGGATTTAATATTTAGTGGTTCTTTACCATGGACGGGCATTCAAGCTAAAAGCTCACGTGTTGGCTGGGATAAGATGCGCCAGATAAAGGAGGAAACTTTGGTTGATGATCTCTGCGCAGGTTTGCCCAGAGGCTTATTGGAATTCATAGAATATTCAAGATCTCTCAAGTTTATGGATGAACCAAATTACGATCATTTGAGAAGATTTTTAATAGGCTCCCTTGGTGGCGGGGAATACTCTGATCTGGTGCAACCATCATCTTTAAAGAGTGGTCGTCCAGAACGAAAGCATGTACCTGAAGTTATGGAGAAGGATCCTATTACCACCATTATATCAACTAGCAGTAACCGATTTGATCATCATTCAAGAAAGGAACAACATCATAATAACCATCATATCAAACCTATAGTGTTTAACAATAGCAATGTACATTTTCCTAATCGGGAAGACTCACCCTCATATTATCATCATTATCAACAGCAGCAAAATCGTGCACCTCGCCAAAGAAGAGCATCTTATAACCACCCTCGGCAATTTCATGATGAAACCGGTGTATTTGCAATGGATGATTTACACAATACACTACCAGTTGTAGAGCAACCAGCATCATCAAGACCGCATGCATTTACTCCACAAAGAGACAGAGGAGTAGGTGGATTTCCCAGATTTAGGGATCAAATTAACCATAACAATAATAACTTTGGCTATAACAATAATAACAGGCGTAATAGTCGAGAGTTTAGCAGACCTCTTCCAAATATTAATAGTAACAGCCATGATAATAGGAGTTTATCTTTTCAGAAATTTGGAACAACGAAAAACAGAAGAAGACCAAAGAAAGTTGGCTGGAATTCTCATAAACACGACGATGCACCTTGGAAGTCTGCTATTGTTGATTGGGAGACACAAAAAAAACCTGACATTAATGTTACAGGTGCTTCATGGGACGATCATAGCGATAACAATCATGCTGGCAAAACCTCTGCGTAATGTTATATCAAACTGTATAGTACATTTTCCTGATATTGTAAATTGATTTAAATAACTTATATTTTCGCATTTGTAAAAGTCATATTTACTTTTTGTTACACGAATATTATGATGAACATGAAAAATAAAAAGAAACGTCAACACAGTTGACAATATGGCTATTTCTAATCAAAATATATATCGTACGCTATTGAATTATGTGCATTTTTCTGTAAGGTATAATATCAGAAATGGAAGAGGTCATATATAAAGCATAATGGAAACACCATTATCATTTTTGGATTAGTGCAACCATACACCGGGAAAAAAAACAGTGGGTACTCTATCATATTTTGATTATGTAATATAATGATTTTCTTTATTGCTTTTTCCTTTTCACTACTCCAAAAGCCGAAAAGTATAATCTACCACGAAAATCAATCAGTCACAAATATCGTCACAAATTTGTACGTAACCACTTCCATTCTCTACATAAAAAATCATTCTCTAATGGTGAAGTTGAACTTATTTACAACTGGGAACACTGTAGCCATGGTCCTGTTGATCCTTTCTCTTTTATTTCCGATTCAAGACTATCTTCTGAAATCAAAAACTGGATAAACGATGCTGTTGATAAGTATATGGATTGGAAATATATTAAACTCTGTTGTCTTTGGATGAAGAAGAGCTTGATAAACTTGAAAACAATAATAGCTTCTACATGTTCCCTCCTTCTCTTTTGGTTAACTACCATGATGTACAAAATATAATAGTCAGAAAAATGAACATTCTGTCCAGAAAGCATTATAAAGACAAAAATAGCGTTGAGTTGTGGTTAAAGTATTTAAAAGAACAAAAAAAATATGATACTTTATTTATTCAACCTCCTCACGATGACCGCTTCCTTATTTCTTGGTACTTTGGTTAACGTTCTACTATGCCATTGGCCTATCAAAAGAGCTTGGGAAAAGCATTTGAAATCTGATGTAAAAATTGTCCAAGCTCGTGCAAATGTTCGTTCTATGTTGAATCTTTTAATGTATGCTGAAGAAGATGATGAATATGGCTCTCTGTTCAAGGCCTTTCAAGAAAGGTACCAAGAGGATTTCGGTATTTTTTTTCCTACTATCAAGACACTGGCATTCAAGAAGACAATTGTGGGCACGCCCTTGGCGTAAAGATGCAACTTTTCAGACCAATAATCTAATCGAATCACACCATAACCAAATCAAATCAAATTATTTTGGTCGTTTCAGGAATACCCGTGTCGATAGGGTTATCTATCTTCTTTCTCATGTTGTAATTGTTGACTATAGACAAGATGCTGTTCGCGTTCAAATTGGATCAAAGAATTTTTATTTATCACCACAAGAAACTGAAAGGCAAGACAAAACAAATGCGATCGATATTAACAAAGCAATTTATATGATAACCGAAATTAATAATAACGTAAGTATATACCAATCACCGTAAATACATTATACTGACGATTACCATTAAATACTCTCATAAAAGTAGTCGTCCCATCCAATTCACAATTAGTTCTACATCACTAGCCATTCAAAAACAATAACACATGGCAAAATAACTTAAAAAAAAAGACATGATGCATCTTTATTGAATAAACATAAAATTAAAACATCCATTATAATAAAAACTATAATAACATTAATTAAAATATCGAGTATATCATGTTTTTCTTTTGAGTAAAGAATCCGGGGCAACTCCAATGATGCCAACAATTGAACACGCTGTTTTCAGCGCTGATACAAGTTCATCCATTCCTTTATTTTCTAAATATGTTTTTGCTTGTTGTTTTTATGAGAATGTTCATATATTTTGCTACTTCATCAAAGCATTCAGTCTTTTAACCACTTAAGCCATTTACTAATGGTGGAAATGATTTCAAAATTGGTAATAAAGAAATAAACATCCAACCCTTTATTAGTGATAGAGCTTCTAATAACAACGGTGAGCAGATAGTCTTGGACAGGTGTGTGATATGATTTGCAGGTTTTATGGAGTAGAATCAATACATAACTCTTCAGCTTCTTCTAATACTATGTAGAAAACAAAATAAATAAGTATTAAGCAAAATAAAAAGTCGTTACATACCTTTATTTGCCAATCAGCAGTCCATGAAAGAATAAATGGTCCACCCGTAATTTCTTCATGAAGAGTAATATAGTTATTTTGTTGATATAATCAACCCATTTGGCAACACCGATCCTACAATTAAGATCTTTTTGATATAATTTCATGATACACACGTTTATAGCAATTTTGAAATGCTGGGAGTTAATCAAGAAAAGAACGAGCACGTTTTGTAAATTCATGTTATATTCAATCTAGATGAGAAGAGATATATTTAGTGCTTCTATGTACTTTTTTTAAATTACATAATCACAATGAATACATGGAATAGCACTGATCTATATTTTCTTCTTGGTAAAGTAGAACATGGAAGATGACGACCTGGCAACTTTTATTTTTTTAAAAAAAAAAAGTAGGACGTGAATTTCGTACTAAAAATCTATAATTGTATTAATTGCATTCTTGGGCCAAATTTTGGAACAGAAAAACTATTTTTTTTATCAATACATGTTTTGATAAGTTGTCAAAAATAAATAAAAATAAAATGTTGATCATTGGCAACAATTATTTTTTTCTTTCTTTTTCTTTCTTCCTTCCTTCCTTTCTTTCTTTCTTTTTTTTTTTTAAAAAAAAAAAAAAAACTTGGTTAAAATACGTGGTATATAGTTTTGTATATGAATAAATTATAATAAGCAGTATTAATATCCCTTATTAGTGATAATGAGTAGGCGAAAAAACAAACAAACAAATAACTGAATTTGATGGAGAAAAAACGACAAAAAAACCGGTTTTTCGTTCCATAAAGCAAGGTAATAATTTACAATGAATTCTACCAAGATGGAGCCTAATATGTTTGATATAATAAAGGCGCAAAAAGGAAAGGTTCTTCGTTTCCGGATGATGGTATCATTGCTGTTGGAAGTAGTCAGCCATCATTATATCAAGTTCAGGAGGATTATAAAAGAAGATAAGCACCAGTCCCAGGCGAGGCGAAGCTACAGTGTTTCTTCATAGCCATGTATGAAAGTCTTGTCTCACAACTTTAATCTGTATTTACGAATGAAAAAAAGGCTAACGATCTTAAAACAAAACTTTTAAAACCAAGGGCTAAACTTCCTGCTAGCATCTATTCTAACGCTGCTCAAATGACAGGCTGTAGCAAAGCGGTGATGACTACTTTTTTCAGAGACAATCCACAGCCAAAGTTTTCAAACGTCTACTGGAAGGAATTTGTAGAAAAAAATTATGCTAGTCTACTTACCTGGTTGAATCAGCTGTCTAGCTCATCTGCAAATCCTCTTCCAAAGGACCCACCTTTATCAATATTTGACTTTTCTGGCATCGGATCACCATAAGCTGTTCAAGCTGTACAAACGAGAATACTTGATCAACAATCAAACTTTAACTATTCAGCTCAAATGAGCATACGCTCAGAATTGTCAGATATTGACCTTTCCTCTCAGATGTCAGGAATTGAAGAAGGCTCATCATCACAGGCTCTTGGAACAAATCCACTTGATCAAATTCCATCTACAAGTACACAAAAATCTTCACAGGCTTCCTTTATTAGGTCACAGTATGATTCTATTGACTTAACATTACTGTCCAACACACAAGAGTCCCAAAATAAATCACAGTTAACTAACACACAGGAATCTCAAAAGGGGTCGCAATTGTCCGCACGTGCTGGTTATTCAAAATTCACTCGTAATACTTGTCCATTCTCTTCAGCTGGTATGATACATTCCTTCAAATTGGATAGTGAATCAATTCATGCCATTTATAACAATGGAGAAGATAGTATGAACTTGTTTCATTACGACGGTTATATCATTTCGAGTCTGGAACAGGCAAGAGAAAACAAGAATGTTGTATTTAGTGCAATTTTTGATATAGAAGCCATCACAGAATGTTGCAACTCACATGGATTAAACTTTGACAACTACATGACTATTCTTCCTGGATCAAAAACGATACGCATTTTGGGCATCAGAAAGAAAAGTGGAGATGTTACATCACAGAAGAAAGAGAGAAAAAAGCAATTCTTTGATAGAGACACTTGGATTGATATACGATCTCAACGCAAAAAAGAAGATCTTGTTTTAAAAAATGAAATCACCACCACACAAAAAGAAATCAAGTAACTTGAAAAAGAATTAAAAGAAGACCTTAAAGCGCTTGGGGAACATGATTTTGGCCTTATGATTAAGAAGGAGAAGAAGAATTGGATCCAAAAGTCGGAAATTGGTATATTGCCTGATGATACCAAAGTCAAAAATGATGAAACGTATGGTCGAATACACGAAATTAAAAAAAAGAGGAATACGTACTTCATACCAATCCAGAACACCAGAGAAAAGCTGTCCAACGCTAGGTATCAACAATTCATTCGAAAGAAAGTATCCACTCTAGCAAAAATACAATCTACAAGCTCCAGTTCACAAAAACCTCTTCTTGATATCACTGGTTATAAACATGGAGTTTTCCAAGCAAATGATGTAAGACTTGACATAGAAAAGAGTGAAGGGCATATATATCCTGGTGCTGATAGCGGTATAATAAAAACAACTGAAACGGTGCCTTTTGATCTTGATAAGTTTAAATATCATTTACAATTATACAACCGTTTTTCACCGCTTACTCAAGTAAATACACAAGAACCACTGCCAGAATATCAGCCAATACCCAAGCCCAACAGCATATACCCAGGAGATATAGATCTTGTATGCGGTCATTTTCGAGCAAGATCTAATCTTGAAATAGATAAGAAGCACACAGTTGAAGGGCAAAACACTGTTAAATTAGAAGAGAAGCTCTCTAAATGTGCCATGAATGCTACAAAAAACATCCAAGAGGCTCATCATTCATATTCAGAACGCAAACGCTCCCGTGATCCATTACGAGACTTTTATTATTCAAAAAAGAGGATCACAGGCAATAGAAAAGTTGAATTACAAAAAAAGAGGTTCTTGAATAATATTTGCACAGATGAAAGAAGATATTGCCAGAAGGACCAGAAGAAAAACCTTATAATGTTCATCGGGGACAAGGGCACCGGTGTTGGTTCTTGAATAAAAGGACATCGAAGGTATGGAAGAACATGGCATGTCCAAATCCATGGGCACTACCAGTATGTCTGTGTCACCAATGAGGATTTCACTTCACAAACTTGCGTGTATTGTTTCAGTAAATTAACGAACCCGAAGCATAGAATTCAGCAAAAAGACGGAACCTTCAAGCTCAAGAAGATCCATGGTGTATTTTTATGCACAAATCCTATCTGCATCTCATTTATGAACAAGAAAGTAAGTCAAACTAGAGACACTGTTTCTGCCTTGGCCACCGATTTAGTTGGGCTGTCAACATTATTATTCCAAAAGCGACCACCACCCTTCACAAGAACAAATACCAGTCACTATCACACTGGATATATAAATACCATTACCCAGCCCTTCTTTACTGCAAGCGAATGTCGGGCAGCTATTGGCACTAGGGTAAGAGTTTTTGAAGTTTATGGAAGTAATTTTATGCTAATGTATTGCTTATTAGGGCGACGAGGTCGTAAAACACTGGTATTGTTATATTTAACATGTGGAAAGAAAGTGACTGTTTTAATTTTTTTGTATTTAGAGTCCTCCTTGATGTTGAGTTAAGGTTTTACCAATTGGTAATTCAATAAAGTATTTCCCGACATATTTTATCTATAAATGTGTAAGCGTCCACAGACGAATTAGTTCAGAGAATAAAAGAAACAGCTCATAATTATTTTTTACCAACATTTCCCTTTCCATAAGGTTATTACCTGGTTTATTTTGACTCGGGGCATAATTCTCTTGTCTTCCCTGCTTTTAGCCAATAAATTTCAAAGTTTCCAAGTGTGGGTTCAATTACTAATCGGCTCTATTGGACCCTTCAGCCCCTTGGAAGATCTCATTTCAATCAAAACAGAAAAAGCATACCACTATTGGAAATTTTGACTTTATGTTTATTTATCATTTAGTTTTGCTTTTTTTTACTTGACTTTTATACTTCAAGTAATTATCTTTTAGACTATAACTTTAATTTATATATAAAGATTTAGAGAAAGTATATCATGATGTTTATATCATTTCTTTGTAAGCAACACAATAAAAACACCTTGAAAAGTTATTTGTTATCATTTCTAATCGCATCTTTGATTTCCCACACTTTCGCCAGGGTTACTCATATCCACTTTTAGCTTGAAGCACTTGGCATGCCGTTGATCGTTATCTTGATGCCAGCTATTTGT
>VCJB01004243.1:512-13581 GCA_024140155.1 Backusella parvicylindrica | reverse complement strand
TTTTTTTTTTTTTTTTTTTTTTTGCCTGCTATATTAAAGTAACCTTATTTGAAAATAAAAGATAAGCGCATTGACATTTATAGCCACATTTCTAGAATTTTTATTTATTTTTATTTTGCACAGAGTGGTATTGCACAAAAAAGGGTACAAAATAAAAATAAAACTCTTCATTTCAAAATATATTTTATTCAATATAATACTTATCAAAGGGTCATGTATGACGCATCCTAATGATACACTTGTTCCCCTTTGTTAAGAGAGAACCATCATCAAAAATCTGGGAACAAGATCCCAGAAAGATCACATGATACACAAAGAAAATCTCAAAAAAAAAACCGGCTTGTTATTGTCATTTCTTCGGGTTTGCCAGTTCCGATATACCGATAAAAGGTAAATAGCATAATAGAAAAAGCAAAACTAGTGAAATAATGAAATTCTTTGTTGTTATTGTAGTTTTTTTCTTGAACATGATATTTATATATATTTATAATAGTGAAGTCTCCATATAATGATAAACTACTTGTCATATGCCCTTGTAATTTGGTGTAAACATGATCAAGATGATGATCCCTTTAAGCGTGCGCGTGATAAATTTTCATTGTTATTTTTTCTTCAGTTTTATAAACAAATAATTCATCCCTTCTCTTTCCCCTTAACGTAATATGGAACCTAAAATTCTCAAAAAACCCTCTTTGGAGGACGATGATTATCAGATTATAAAACATAAAGAATTAGATGATGGTAAAGTACATACACGCCTTTTTATTCTAAAAACACACTAATATACATACTTAGATAACACACCTCATCAATCGACAACATTTGAAGACCAATCAGCTTACGAAGAAATGTTATCCATCGAAAAAGAAGCTTTGGAACGAATCGCAAAAGAAGAAGAAGGGGCTCGTAAACAAAAGAAGAAAGAGCAAGAGATGATTGAACAGATTCTAAAACAGGAAAGAGAAGAAAAAGAACGTATCGTTCATGAGCAAGAGAAACGAAATAGAGAACGGCTGGCTCGGGAAGATGCTTTGGCAAAAGAAAAGGCTGCTAGAGAAAAGGAGCGAGAGATACTTGCCCGTGAAGAAGCTCTTGCAAAGGAGCAGGCTGAAAAAGAAAGACTGGCTCGTGAAGAAGACCTTGCTAAAGAAAAAGCGGAAAAGGAAATACTAGCCCGTGAAGAAACTCTTTCCAAGGAAAAGGTTGAAAAGGAAAGAATCGCTCACGAAGAAACTCTTGCTAAAGAAAAGGCGGAAAAGGAAAGAATCGCTCAAGAAGAAGATCTTGCTAAAGAAAAGGCCGAAAAAAAGAGAATCGCTCGCGAAGAAGCTCTTTCTAGAGAAAAGGCTGAAAATGAAAGAATCTCTCGCGAAGAAGCAATAGCCAAAAAAGAAAAGGAAAGACTTGCCAGGGAAGAACAAGAGAAACGTGCCCGCGAAGAAGCTTTGGCAAAAGAAAAGGCTGAGAGGGAAAGAATGGCATGTGAAGAAGTCTTGGCCAGGGAGAAGGCAGAAAAAGAGAGAATCACTAGAGAAAAACAGGAGAGACTCGCTCGTGAGGAAGCTTTTGCCAAAGAAAATGCAGAACAAGAAAGACTTGCCCGTGAAGAATCTTTAGCTAGAGAGAAGGCAGAAAATGAAAGAATTGCCAGAGAGGAGCGTGAAAGAATTGCCCGTGAAATGATTTTGGCGATTGAAATAGCTAAAAAAGAAAAGGCTGAAAAGGAAAGGCTAGCTAAAGAGGAAAAAGAAAGGCTTGCTCGTGAAGAAGCTCTAGCAAAGGAGAAGGCTGAACAAGAAAAATTTGCTAATGAGGCTTTGGAAAAAGAGAAAGCTGAACAAGAAAGGCTTGCCAGAGAAGAATTATTAGCAAAGGAAAAAGCTGAACAAGAACAACTGGCCCGGGAAAAACAAGAGAGACATGAAAAGGGAAAGCAAGAAAAACTAGCTCATGAAGAAGCCCTATCTAAAGAAAAAAACGAACAGGAAATAATTGCCTATGAAGAAGTTGAACCCGATATATCATTACCAATGGAAATCCCTGCCGAAGAAACAAAAATTAAGAATTCAGCTGATTCAGATAAGAATGATATTAAAAATGACAATAAAAAGGAAGAAAATGCATCATTGGTATTGAACACTGATGAAAATAATGGTATAAGACAGAGAGTTATTAAAGGTAAAAAAAAGATTAAGAAATACTAGATATTGTGATCTATATTGACCATTTAATTCAAAATAATTAGAGACGAGCACATCGGACCATAATACAAGGGATAGAAACGTTGGAAAAGATGCTACGTAGGTGTTAAATTAGGCTCAATATGCGAAATATCATTCATTATTTTTTTTATTCATCCCTAGGAAACATCATAAAATAATTCAGAGGAGTAACCTTCCCATGTATTCTGGTATAATTGTTTTAGGATTATTCGTTGCTTTTGGTATTGCAATGACAGCCATGAAAGCAGTTTCTTATTTCAAATCAAGTACTTAAACACTTATTAATACTAAACATTTTCCAAGACATTTAGTTTCTTTATATAGTTCTCATCAATAATAAAAGATAACCTTAGCTGTTCACATAATAATAATAAAATAAATGAGATTTTGTTTATAACAAAAATTGAACCTGAACTTGTTTTGTTTTATGATTAACATTTTTATATGTAATTTTATATTAAAAATTAGTACCAACATTTTTTGAGTTGTTTACCTCGTTCTCTCTATGAAGTTTTCGAACCTTTTTATTATCGTACTATTTTTTTTAAAAAAAAATTCTCCACAACAATACACAATAAGAATATACATTTTCCCTTCTTCCAATTTCTCTTTAATATATATATATAATAATAATAATAATAATAATCACTAAATATAGATACCTATTGACATGATATTTGAAAGAAAGGAAGAGACTTAGAAATATCTCGGAGCCTTTGGTTTATCGTCCAGACCTTTCAAGTTGGAAATCTGAAAATAATTTACTCTGATTCTTCCTATCTTGTTTAAAAAAGACTTAATCTATCTATCTATATATATATTTAATGATATCAGAAAAGAAAACAATGGACGCATTTTATGTTATTCGACACACAAGAATAAAAATTATAATAATATATATCTTTAATATAAATATACACGTTTACATTTTTAAAGTTAAAGTATTGCTTGGAATTTAAATTTATTAAAATTTTGATTTGGCAATTGTTATTCAATATATAAATTCTTATTTTTTAATTTCACAAATGGAGCAATCAAAGCCATTACCATTATCCACACAGCCTTCAATTTTCACAGTTGCAGCTCCTAGCTTATCCTTGCACGCGGCGTAACAATTTACGAAAGGTTTTCCGCCACTACTTTTTGTACACGATATACCTTCACCATAAACAGCAGCTACCATCATGGAGGCAATGAAAACCAAGGATAAATACTTCATGTTTGCTTCTTTTTGTTTGATAAATGGGATGATGAGACTTGTCTTTTTATATAAATCCTACTGAAGCCCGTTAATATAAAAACCAAGAAATAATGAGATCATTTGCCATTAACCAATTGTAACCATAATAATTACCAACCTTTATAGTGAATCACTTGGAAATGATTAGGAGGAGATAACTTGATGCCTTTTTTTTTTATTTAATTACGTGGCCTTTTATATGTTTTTCAATACCTGGTTATACACCTTGAATTGATAGTTAGTATGATCAGCGTTTCTATTTTTATATACACACTGCATTGATTAACCTCTTACGAAGCGATCTGAAACCCTGGATTTTCTTTCCTATAGACTAACTACACATGCAGGATACTTTTTAGCAACTTTACTCTCCTTCTTTTTTTTTTTTTGTTAATGGACCAATGAAAGCACAAATTTTATACCTGTATAAAAAAAAGTAGTGTTTAGATTTTCAGATTCCGTATTTTGTTGAACTTGGAAATCAAAACATTCTTTAATAGAACCAAGTTAAATATATAAGAAAGCTTGAAATTAAAGAAGATAATATTTTTATATCTTTTTATGTTTTTATTTCTATTCAAATTAACCCTATGTGTTATTTGTATACACTAAATACGTTGATGTGCATATTATGCAATTCATCAGAAAAAAACCCCTGTACTTAGTGCTATGCATGCAACCAAAAGTATATGTCCAGAATTTTGTGTATAGTCAAATCTGTAAATTATACTACTCCAAAAATATTTTAGCTTTGTTTACATCCGTATAATAGCTGAAAACGTAAAAATAAAGCTTATCAATTATTAGATCTTGTAAAAATACAAAGAAGATATTAGTAACCTTTATCATTTTTGTGATCATATTCAACAGGCTACAGTACTTTGTTAGATGTTATATTTGTAGTTGAAGTTATACTACTATAAATAAATAAATGTGTTGTATTTGTTACATTGATAAGATCGACTTACGTCCCCCTTGTTTAAATTTATATCTGTTTTATGTAGTTTTGAAATCGTAGACAAGAATGTATTACACGTTAAAATACTTGAATAATGCTGTTGGTAGCTATCCCAAGTGTATTTCTCTAAAAGCATCATTTCTCCAATTAAACATTGATATATATTTCACTCAAATTAAGTACTATAGAACTCTCTAAATTTTATTGGACTATTCGCATGTCCAATCTAGATAATTTTATGCAGATTTTAGGGGCACGTACAATGGATTATCCTAAGTATTGACGTATTTTTACCACCTATAATAGTACTGATATCCCTGATAACTTAGGATAATTATATAGTTGTGGTAAATGATGATAGGCTAGATTCACTTATATCAAAAGATATATACTATCGAATTATCAAATACACTCGGCATTATTTCACGAGTTATATTACATTTGCCATCGCATTTAATAATCATAATATCATATATAGATCCTGTACTTTCACATTGAACATTTCTCTTAGTCAAATTTCTTAATAGAAGACTTAAACTGTTTTTTATTGAACGTTGGCTGTCTTTACAATAGTATATCCTCCCTAAGAAACTACTTCGAGTGCGGCCAACCAATCAGAACGATGTGTGAAGATCTTTATATTGTAACCAGCATTTTATCACATGGAAGAAATTACATGCACTTTATTGCTGTTGGGGTTTTAATTCTCTTTTGGGCATTTGATATTTTTCAACAATTTATCCATGAGTAGTACTCTGATTTGTATATTTTCTCTCTGAAATTTTGAATTTTTTACCCTAGTATTGTGGTTTTTTTTTTTAAAAAAAGACATGCTTAACTATTTCGTTTTATTTAGAAGTTTTTAGTATGTTAAGCTTCATGATTATTAATCTGAAACTGAGTTCGATATCTCTCTAGTAATATTGTTTGAATAACCTAAAAGTGCGAAAGCAGAGTCGGTTGAATTGATAATGATATATTTAGCTCCATGTATACGTATATTCTCTCTTTCTTAACCATTAAGATAAAGAAGCGAAAGAAACTGTTAACTGCCATAAAGAGCGTTACCAAGAAAGAAAGAAAGAAAAACATATTGCTAGAAAAAGCGACGATATTGGCAGAAAAGCTGTATGCATCATAATTGTGGAAATTTCACCAACATAAAGCTTGTAATTCTAATTGTATTATCCAGATACTACAATGAATCATCTAGACCTATTGAAAGTAATAAGTCATTGGTAAAATGTGCCGTCAAAGATATAATTATCTCTCTTTTTCTCACATTTGAAAATTTGAATATCGAGTTTTATAATACACTTAATCCGAAAAATATTAGCGTTTCCCAAGATAAATTGTCACTGTTTTATACGAAATATACAGGAAAACGACAAATTAATCATTGAGCATTATCGCTATTTTCTTTCAACTCACGGCACATTGATATGGAAAACTAGTGTATATAAATTCTTATTATAGAACATATATGTATGTATGTGTAGATTTTTTGATATAAAAGTTTAAAGTAGAATTCTGATATAGTATTCCCGGTCTAGCTTGACGCAAACGCAAATTTTCTTGTCGCATTTTTTAGACACTTATCGTATTTTATATTTTATAATACAAAATATACATAAAAGTTGATAAAAACGACAAGTTGTGACAAGAAAATTTGCGTTTGTGTTAAGCTAGACCAGAAACACTGTATCAGAAATTTAAAAATAAAATATTATCGAGATCTGAAATATTATAAATCAAGAAGATAACACAAACCAAAACTCCGGTAACACTGATTCCGGCCGGAAAATACATGTGAAAGAATTATATCACTAATGTTAATATGACTGAACAATAATTGACTAAACCATGTTGAAATACATGTTAAAAAGATATCATTCTATCAAGTTTGAGGGTGAGATATACGATGAATTTCATTTACTTATAATACCGTTGTTATTATTAAGTAGTGTACTATTCCTTTTTGTAAAATAAAATAAACTAACACAATTAAATATCTCTACTTGAAATTTTGGTCTAGATTAAATATTTAAGACTTTGCGTTTTTTTCTCTTTTACATATATATCAGAATTAAATACTTGCATAAAAAAAAGCGCTAGTATTTCGAATCATGCAACTAAAAACATGCAAGAAAATATCTAAAGAGGGTGAATCCAGTGATGTTAAAAAAAGGGGGGAATAAAAACAATAATAGGCAAATCCTTCAATTCTATACCGAATTGGCACTTTAGATAGTGAGTAAAATTACCCAATTTAGCTAATACCAGCAATTATAATACTATAATAGTGAATAAACCAAACTCATAAAATAATCACAAAAACATACATTATTAATCTGTATGTACTGGACGTAAATATATTTCATGTGTGTTTTTTCAGAAGAATTTGTCATACCAAACTACGTTTCAACTTTTCTATCGCTTAGTAGCCTCAAGGTTTCACATGAATTGGAGTGGCTAATTAAAAAAGGAAAAAAAAAATACGTTATCGAGATTCGATTTGTACTTGTGCTTACAGGAGCTTGTATCACCATCTAACCATAACAGCACCTTTGGATGTGCTACATCAACCTAACTAGTGTGTCACTCGGACACTATAAAATGGAATAAAGATTAGTACGGATGAGTTTTTTGTGAGTTTGTGGACATGTATACACATAAATATCGAATACAGCAATACAATTGATGATTAAAAAGCGTTGAATATGAATAAATTGCTACAGATGATGGAAAGCCGGCATCTATACTATTATTTTTTTATAGAAACCACCATTTTTCAAATAAAGTTGTACTACTTTGTATTCGATGTCAGGAGTTTGATAAAACCTAAAAAGTGGTCTGTAAGTTCTGAAACTATTGCTTAAATTCAAAGATAGATAAGCACAAGGACAAATGATGAAATACTTTATCACATAGTAAGTTTATTTTTAAATATACCAAGACTTGCAAAATCTGTTCTCTATTATAAAATAAATAATAGTTATGCTCAAATAACAACGAAAGGAATTATAACGATATCATGATTATGATTATGAGATAAATAAAGCCCGGCTCGTTCCTAAAAAGTATTTTCTAAAAATTGAACCATCTTCTTGTTCGTTGAATATAAGTTTTCATATGACCACTATTAATTATTAAATTATTTTGTTAAAAAAAATGTAACATCAGTTCTAAACAGGGGTATGATGGAGTATACATTATAATTAAGTATATGTATACATATATTTAAAAATAAAAATAAAAAAAATAAAAATAAAAATAAAAATAAAAAAAGGAGGTGGAGTTCCATTAGATCTTTTCCGCGATCGATTAGAAAATATTTTCTCGCCAAGGTCATGAGAATTTTCAATAGAATAGCTCAAAGGCGAAAATGCAGATAACAATTTTGAATTTAATTTATTTACGTATTATATTTACTTTGAGATGACTAGACTTGGTTTTGAGTATAGAAAAAAATATATTAAAGTGTAAAGTATTTTTCATGAAACTCTTGGAGTCAAGTTTGACCGCAATTAGTCATTGTATAGCGTGAGTGCTGAAATGAATAGTTAACTTAGTTTAAAACGATCATCAAACTTTAGGCTGCTTCTGATTTTGTCAAACTACAAACTACTTAATATAGTGTGTATCTAGAAAAACAATAGTAGTCGATATATCATTTTTAAGAGCAATTCTGACACAGAGCAGCAATAAAATCAAGAAGACAAAAAGAGTAGGGAAAAAAAGCAAAATATAAAGTCATTTGTCTAAGTAAATCTTTTTTTTTTAAATAATATATTTTTAATTATGAACTGGCGGTAAAGGAAATAAAGATGATTCATTTTCTTGTTGAAAAGTGTAGTTGTAATCATTTGAGTCAATACAGATGTTTTCTTTCTTAGAATTTTGTTTATAGTGAACTTGTGGGAATTTTGAAATTGAAAGGTTTCCTTTTTGATAATATTCTTGAGTAGTCATTGAATCATCTAATGTAGATACGGAAGAATCTGTTGATGTATTAGAAGACAATGAAAGAGCTGAATCCGATAACGAATTATCTGATAAGTTTGGATAAACCGTAGTTGCATATGATGGTAAGTCAAAGTCATTTAGCTTGGAAGAAAGTGTCAGAACAGGTGTAGGTCTTGTAAGCAGGTTATTGTAATCTTCCGGTGAATTATTATTCTGCAGAATAAAATTATTTATCGCAGGGAGTTTTTGCATCATAATAGAGCTGTCTCTACACATCGAAGCAACTGGTCTACTGAGAGAAGGCTGTTTTTGGTTTAGATAGTTTTTGAAGCCATTATATACTCTATTTATGTCGGATGGTGTTATGAGGATATTGTAATTCTATAAAATAGATTCCACCTTAGTATTCCGAAGGAATTATTGAAATATATATTTCTTACCATTAACGATAATAATTGTTTTTCCATCAGATTGATTTCTGGGAGATTAAAGTACGAAGCATATTTCGCCCAGTGTTTATTTTTTGGAGAGGTGTCGTGTAATGATTTAGAGGTTACAATGAGTGTGGCCAAGAATATTCTGTGTGAAGTACAAGGCATCCCTTTTGCAATGTTATACAGTCGCTCTTGTAATTTATTCAAGAATACTAGTGAGCCTAACAAAGTACCAGCTTTTGATGCTGACCTTTTTACAAGATGCTCAATAAAAGCAGAAAGAGACGGGAGAACAGAGTATTTATCTTCTGTCGTTCTAGTTGACGAACAGTTTGCTCCTTGATTGCAAGAGATAACAAGGGCGGCTTGTTCAGATACATAGGCAATGAGTTCTGTTGTTACTGGACTGCGAATTAAATCGATGATATCTTTCAAGTCAGATTCGTCCATTCTGATGATTGAGTAGTTTGTGGATATGTTTTGTTTATGTGAGCTTTGCAACAAAAAACTTTGAGCCACAGATAGGAAATCAACGTCAAAATAAATAATAATAGACGGGGAAGCTGCGAGTAGTATTAAAAAAGGAGCTTCAATATATGTTATATATAAATATAAAAAACAACAACAATAATAATAATAATAAAAAAAGTAAGCCTTTATTAATTATGTATATGAGACATGGAAAAAAAAGCTCTATGTCTTTATTTTTGTGCTTTATTCTTTGTCTTTTTCTTTTATGAGGAATGGGGTATCATGAAGGTTTAGCCTCGGAGAAGTAGATGTTGATAAAGAGAATTGTATGAATGAGGCGAGGGAAGTTTATGATGTTCGGAGAGTCTAACTATACTCAAATCACTCGTTTTTTATGTTTCAGTCCATATTTGAATCTGATTTTTTGATTTTTTTAGCCCATCGTAAACCACACGCGTTACAAAGACTATGTAGTCATGAAGTGTACAGGGAGGATGGAAATAAAGTTAAATTAAAGCATCGTTACATAAAATGATATATCCTTACGTTTTTGGGCCGCATGGGCCTTTTCTCCATTCCGGAGATGTGATAGTTCCACAATCAGTACAGACGTATTTGTCAATTGATCGATGCTTTTTCTATACAAACATATATAATATTTAATTTTTCCTTGTTTTTTTAAAAAAATATATATATATATGTATGTATATTATTTATAAGCTTTACCTACCCGTCTTTTGATTTTCTCTTTTCGACTATCATCTTTTGAATTAAGTGCAGAATCTGTGGGCGATAAATAAGGTGGTCCATTCCTTATATTTATTTCAGGAAGAGTAGTATATAAATCTTCTTGCTGGAATTTAGTCAACATATCGTTAAATTCAATAGAAGATGCAACAGACGAAGTATATTGATTAGCTGTTGGTGCTATCCAAGCTGTACTCATTGTATCATCTCCTGCGCTATTTACTTGATATATAGCACTATTACAACTTGATGGGCGTCTGGGTGATGTTTGTGGACTACAGTCCAAATTGGATCCTAACAAACTGCTATCATACTGAGTTTGCTGTAAAGGTGCCTGTGAATAATAGGCCATATCTAAAGTAAGAGGATGCTCTTGAACAGCATTTGAATTAGCATTACCATGAATGATTAGTAATTCATTCAGACGTCTCTTTAATGCTTCATTTTCCGCTTTAAGCTCTGTAAAAGAATCGAGTAGTCCATTATTTCGTGATAAATAAGGTTGAGCAATAGCGAGAAAAGATTGAGGCGGTTGATTAGATATATCGCGTTTTGTTTCACCAATAGACTCTAGTAGAATGTACGTGCTATCTTTTTTGCGAAATCGATAAAGTAGCTTCACTCTTTCCATTGACTGAAATACGATATTATAGTTATGAATAAAGATGTCGGTATCTTCTACGTGTATAAAATCGGTCAACGATTTTCCCACTAGCTCATATGGTTGATATCCAGTTAACTCGGTACACGACTTGGAACAATATAGTATTTCTGTGGTGGGCGACAATACATATATTATTCCTGTAATATCTTCTAAAATTCTCTCGGACCAACGTCTTGGGTCAACACTTCGTTGGGTGAAATTGAAATCTTCGTGGTCATACAGCATATCTGATACGGGCCTGGGTGATGGAGGTAGTATTGAGCTATTATTGTAAGGGTCATATTTTATTTGTTCTGTATTAGAGATATTATTTGGGTAGATGAGCAGTGTATTTGATTCTGATTGCTGCATATGAAGTGCTGATTTACGAACGAGTGGTGGCGGAGTTTGAATGTATTTAATTTCTATGTCGGAAGCTGTAGGGCGTAAAATAATGCTAGTTTCTATTGAGATCATACACACAAAGTCAACCTTTTATTTTTTTATTTTTGTATAAAAAAAAGAAAAATAAGTGCCAAGTTGGGACCAACTAAAAATAAGGTTGCTTGTATTAATTTTTAATGAAAAGGAAAAGCTGGGCTAATCCTGAAATAGGTGATTTTTTGATCTCAAATAATTGGTAGGGGGAGAAAGAAAAGAGAAAAAAAAGCAAAAAAAAAAAAGGAATGTAACGGGTTTTTATGAGTTGCATACAGCAAAGTGTTGCATGGCATACTTCCATTTTCAGGTCTAAATCCATAGAATTGGGAGCCAATCAACAATGGTAATGAGAAGTCTATGCTGTCATTGTGCAACAACTTTCCTTTTAGCTTCTCCTTGGGAGTTTCATTAACTCCTATAAACGTCATTTATGACGTAAATATAACTATAACTGAAGATCACATAGAAAAAATTCTCTATGGCGTCAGTTCTAAAAGCTTACTTTATTCATATTTTAAATCTTAAATAAATTTATTTCATCAGGAATGTACAAAAAGAGAAAATTCACCATTTTAACAGTTGAGATTACCTCATACTACTGCTTTATTGAGTAAATGTTTAATTTCCCACCCAACGCAAAATGTACGTAAACATCAGCTAGTATAAATATTGCTTTCTGGCCTCGACTCTTTTTAACTATTTGTTCTTTTTCTTTCCCACTTCATAATTATTATCTTTTAAGTTACATACACACTTTTATATGCATCCTGTTAACTTTTTACGCAACCGCGTACTCTAATTTATTCTTTCATTTATAATCGCACATATAGATACTTACACATTCATTCATATTTTATAGAAATCTATACATTTATTTAATTTTTGATAACACAGAACTTAATAACAAGCTTTATATTATTACCTATTCAAGCTGTTGTTTTGAATATTACGTAAGAGGAAAGTATGGACTATGAAACGTTTGTTTTTACTCTCTTTACACTTCCGTGCAATTTAGTGAAAGGACGAATCTGTTTACTCAACATAAAGTCAATGAAATAGCAAAAACGATGAAAATTAATTGTAAACCAAAGTATTTAAGGATAGATTTTAATATGCAATATGACGTCAATTATAAAGGAGTAAAACAAAAAGAGAAAAATAATTGGCTGGCTTGTTGTGGTACAATTTAAAGTATATTTTATCCTCAACTGTTGTAATCAAGGGCTTACATATTACGTCATTGATATGTGTATTTTTTAGTTGCTAAGAAAAACAAGTGATAACTTTGTCATAGTTACTGTTGATACTTGGATGTAACGAGGCAACAATCAGCTTGGAGCAAGAGCTTTGCTATTGTAGATATTAATTTAACAGTGACAGACATCAGCTTCGGTTATTTATGGCCAGCTCACTTTCAAAGTTAATGCTCTCAGTGTATGGGCACTAGTCATTTTAACTGGAAAAGAATAAAATAGACAACATTGCGAATTGTTTATGTCAATCCTTTTTTGGAACATTTGTGGTACCATAGTGGTGTTGATGAATCAGTTAGCTTCATTGGGCACTTTATTATTCATTTGTACAACCTTTTTTCTAACGAGTAGTTTACATTGACCCACCAAGGTCATTCCCAAGCAACTTTTTTTTTTTTTGATTACCAAAAAAAAATTGTGACTACCAAAAAGAATTTGTGCGAATCGCACAAATGCTTTTGGTAATCACAAAAAAAAACATTGCTTGGGAACGACCCAACTCTCTTGTTTTATACTTACCACTTTGAAATTATGTGATTTCAATCGCAATGAATCAGAATGCGTTTGATTGGTACAACCCAATCAGTGTTTTTTTATCATACATAAATGACAACAATCATATTTACTTTTTTTTTTAAAAAAAAAAATACATCTTCTAGATGATGATTGAAATAAAGTCTCTATTTTGCTGTCC
>VCJB01004238.1:67556-79464 GCA_024140155.1 Backusella parvicylindrica | reverse complement strand
AAAAAAAAAAAAAAAAAAAAAAAAAACTATATTGAACATAATATTTTTTGGTAGGAGAAACAATGTTCCTCAAGGCTTCAAGAATTGTCTATTCCACAGGTAAGGGTTTACGAATATAAGTTGTTGCAAATATACACGTATCAAAAAGAGTCCTTTATATATATATATATGATATATCGATAGAGTCATTAAGGATTTTATGGTTCAAGGTGGCGATTTTCTTAAGGTAAATTGTGTGGCTAATGGTTGATAATGTTTATTTGGCTAAACTGATTTTTGTTATAGGGTGATGGTACTGGATCAATGAGTATTTATGGTGATAAGTTTGAAGATGAGAATTTCACTGAGAAACACACCGGTGCCGGTCTCTTATCTATGGTAAACAATTGTGGTAAAGTAAAATATCCTTCAATATACTTACATATATCTATATAGGCCAATTCAGGTCCTAATACAAATGGCTGTCAATTCTTTATCACTTGTGATAACTGTGAATTCTTGGATGGAAAACACGTTGTTTTTGGACAGTTGGTTGATGGCTTATTGACACTTCGTAAAATTGGTAAATGAAAAAAAGGAAGACTTTTTTTTATACACAAATACTCATTTTTATTATTATTGATTGGTATTGTACAGAAAATGTATCGACTGGTCCTAATAACCGTCCAAAACTGCCTGTTAAGATCACTGGTAAGTTCAGCACATTCTTTTTTTTTTTTTTAAAAAAAAAAAAAACAAAAAGCAAGTACGTTTATCTAATAGTAAATGATTATAGAATGTGGTCAAATGTAATATATATATAAGCGTAATAAAAAAAACACCTCTTTTCCTTCTTTTTTTTTGTCTTGTTTTTCCTATTTTTTTTTTCTTGTATGTATATCATTTTTATTCAACTACATTCCTTGGGGATGATGTCCACCTTGTTGTTGTTGCTGTTGTTGTTGTTGTTGCTGCTGCTGCTGCTGCTGCTGCTGTCGAGCAAATAGCAGTCTATTTTGTAAATCACGTACAGCATTAGGTTGCAAACCAAGATTAGCAAGATTGGTCACTCCAGATAAGCCAATATTATTTAATCCCATCATATTATTTGCATTCATATTCATATTATTCGTATTCATGTTATTGCCTTGATTGTTTCCGACATTAATATTAGATAATAACAAACTATTAGAGTTCAAGCCTAAACCATAGCAACAGTTATTGTTTAGTATATATAATATAAAATAATTATAAACTCTCTCTCTCTTTTACCATTCATTCCAGGTTGTTGAGCTCCAGATACAGGGCTTCCCATTGCCACTGCATTCATCAGCTGTTGCTGTCTTAGACTGTTTTGAAGCATTTGAACATTTGGGTTGTTGGAGTTATTCATCATACCCAAGTTGGCAGTATTCTGAAGGTTGGCTAATAATTGAGGATTGATACCGGCACCTGATGTGTTTGGTGCGTTTGTGCCAGTGGGCATAGATACCTGAGGCATTCCGCCGCTGGTGGCAGTGGTACCACCGACACCTGCGTTGCCGTTTAAATCAGGTAACGGGAAACGAGTGAATACAATACCGATCAATTTACCACTAGAGTGAGTAAGAACAACACCATTGTGTTGATCAGCTCCACCTTGGTTTGGTTGTACTCCGGCATTAAACACGACCGTCGCAATCTATTTGGTTTTATATAAAAAAAAAAAAAAAATTAGAACATAGGATTATTTCAACTTGTTTTCCACACTTGCATATTTTTTTTGTTCCAAATTTCGAAGAAGCAAATTGAAATTGGTTTGATCTTGTTGGTTACTCGAATTCAATGGTCGGAACTGACAGAAGGGTAATTTGTTTTCAATTGCCTGTCGTTGAAGAATCTGTGCTTTCGCTAACGGTGATCGGCCTGCAATCCGAATGCGTTGCGGCCAAATTTCGGGCCGGCTATTATAATTGATTATTACAAAGTTTTTTATAATCATATATTATCTTTTACTTACTATTCTTCTAAACTAACACTATTTCCTTTTAGCGTGATAGCAAATGCACCACAATGACAACTAAATTCTTGTAATTGGCCTTCTTGCGTCTTGATATTCCATACAATTTGACCTGTCCATATAGGTTGAGTGGGAACATTGCCTGGTTGAGGCTGTTGAGCACCTTGCGGACCCGGTTGGTTTTGTTGAGGCTGTTGTTGTTGTTGTTGGTTTTGCTGCGGCTGTTGATTTTGTTGAGGTACCTGTTGTTGTTGTTGTTGTTGTTGTTGTTGCTGCTGTTGTTGCTGCTGCTGAGGCTGTTGTTGAGGGGTTTTTTGTACATCTTGTTGTTGTTGATTCATAGAATTTACTTGAGCCTGAGCCTGTTGCTGCATCATCTGAAGGTCATTCATGGAAGGTCTTAAGCCTTGTGCATTTTGGTTTCTCTGGGCCAACTGCGCAGCTAAAATCATACGTTGTTGTGGAGTTAAATTGGCGGGTATTTGCGAATTTGTTAAATTCAGGTTTCCAAGATTAAGCTGAGGTTGCTGTGGCGTTGTTTGTGTATTTTGTAATTGAGGGTTACTGGTTTTAGGCATCTCCGGTGTTGATGTCGGTCGAGCCTGCTGCTGCTGCATAGCACTGGGTGAAAATGCCATTGGTGAAGATGTTGCAGCTCCAGGATTGGTCCCGTTGCTACCAGCAGCCATCGTTGCACGCCTCATTTGGTCGCCAAGTTTCAGCAAAGCAGCTTGAACAGCCTGTAATTGTTGTTGCTGTTGTTGTGATAGATTACCTTGTGCCAAGAGCGTATTTCTTTGTTGAATAAGATAATGTTGAACTTGCATCGGGTTGTTGTTAATACGATTCAGTATATTTTGATGTTGGCCTTGTTGGCCTTGTTGACCTTGTTGACCTTGTTGACCTTGTTGACCTTGTTGACCTTGTTGACCTTGTTGACCCTGTTGGCCTTGCTGACCCTGTTGGCCTTGTTGGGACTGTGCCTGCTGGTTTTGTTGAGTCTGACCTTGCTGGTTTTGATTTTGTTGTTCATGCTGTAATTGTAACTGCTGCTGTTGAGATTGGGGTTGTTGTTGAGTTTGTGGATGAGTTTGTTGCTGCTGCTGCTGCTGCTGTTGTTGTTGTTGTTGTTGTTGTTGTTGTTGTTGTTGTTGGAGTTGTTGTTGTTGTTGGAGTTGTTGCTGTTGTAATTGTGCTTGTTGTAACTGCTGTGGAGTTTTCTGTGGAGTGAACTGATTTGCTTGTTGTTGCATCATCTGTGGAGTTACTTGCTGAGTCACCTGATGCTGTTGTGGAGTCATATTTGGCTGTTGGGCATTTTGCTGTAACATTTGCGGTGAAGCATTCTGAGGAACCTGTGTCATTTGAGGGTGAGTAGCAGGTTGTGATTTGGGCGTTTCAGACGCTGCAGCTGACGTAGAAGTTGGGGTAACTTCATTGACCATCTGTGGTGTAGGGGGTTTGGGTGATAATTGAATTACTTCTGGCATATTTTCTTGTTTAGCATTATGATCTTTATTTGATGCTGCTTGATTCTGATTCATTGGAATATTAACACGATTGTCAGCAAATTTGCTGGGATCAAATGAGGGTTTGGGTAAACTAATTTGACCTGGAATATTTTCTCTCTTTCTCTTCTTAAGATCGGCTGATACTGATTGAGGTGAAGTAATTGATGTTCTTCCAGTATTGATAATAGCATTTCTATTTGGATCTATTTCGTAAATATCAGTTAAACATTCTCACTCCTTATAATCGTTAGTATTTTACCAGGTACAGTTGGTGGTGGTGGTGGTGGGGCAGCAGGGAGTTTGAATCCAGCCAATTGAACAACATGATTAGGGGCAATGGTGTCTGTCATTTTGTTCAACTCTGTCTTTGTATCGTTTATATGAGCGATTGTATTCTCCAGATCTTTACAATCCTGTCTTGGGGATATGAGAGACGCTTTTATGTTTCGCTCCTTCATCTCTTTTGCAATATCCTCCAGTTTTAAACCATCATACTTTTCATCCAAATTACATCTTGTACCTATATTATGTGGTATACTATTCGACATGATGATACAATGTTGTACAGGTTCCCTTCCATCAACACTTTCTTTGTATTCATCAAACAGCTATTATTGTCCAAATAAATACCAATAAATATCAATTGCACTTAAATACTACAATACCCGGATTGATACCCTTACCTCTAATGCAGCAACCATACCTTCTTCAATTGCATTCTTAATAATTCCACCATTTTCGCAGATGATATTTTTAAAAATCTCTAAAAACAGGGCTGGATCAGACGTAAAGTATTTTCTATCCACTGTTACTGCAGAAAATGGTTCATAATCTCCAAATACTACGAGTCCATACTTTAAAACAGGCTAATTTTTTTATTTCCATTGTTTTACTTGTATCTTTAATAAGCTTAGATCTGATGAATCAAGATGGATCAACTTACTGTAACTTTCGTTTTTGTTTGTTTGTCTTCACCTTCAGTAATGATGGGTAAACGTAGTTGTCTATTATATGTATATATTAAAAATATTACCCTTTTTTTTTTAGTAAAGAAAAAATATATCTCTATCACATACGTAATTATGGGCTCGATATAGGCTTCATATAATACATTAAAATGAGGTTTCATTCTGGCCGAACCATCTACAACAAATACCACTGCAACTTCTCTTCTTTGATGATTTGCAATAGGAGGTTGTGGAGAGTGATGTTGTGTAGGTGTGGGCGAAGTGTGTGAAACTGGTGTGCCGACATTAGTGCTACTTACAGTAGACATTGTTTACGCGTTATAATAAAAGAAAGAAAAAGAGTGTTTTTTTCTTTCAGTATGAGTGGTTGGCCTATAGAATCAAAAATGCTACAAAAAAAATATAGAATCAAAAACAACTATATATTTATGTATATATAAGGAATATATAGAAGAAGGAAAGAAAAAGAGACTTTGCACTGATAAAATAAAAAATAAAAATCTCACTTTTACGCTTCGCGCTGAATAAAAAGTTTAAGAAGATGACGTCTTTTTTTTCGGTTAAACTAATATTTGTTAGTTGATCATTGTCTACCAGAAAAAGACAAAAAAGCAAAAAAATGACAATGATAATGAGTTATATTTGATATATAGTAACTGCCAGAGTTTTTATTCTATGTTTTCTATTTTATTTATTTCATTTTATTTCAACAGATCATACTTTTGGATTTGGGATACATATTGCTCTACAAACAGGCACAAAATGCTAAAAACATTGTCACAAACCCTGTTTTTAAAAAAATGCTTTAACAGTATTTAAATCTGCTAAATGAAATGTATTTGAAGAAATCATAGCTCAATACCTGGTAATACCGTTTAGATAAAAATGTTGAATGCATTTACATCGAATTGATATTTGAGAAGCCATTTCCGGGCTAAAGAATTCATATACTTCATTTGATTTTGATGTAGGCTCCAGACAGCATTTATTCTCAGTACAAATTTGAACTTTGAATGGTTGAGGAAATTCAAGTCGCAAGGTATTTAGATGAAGATCGGGTAGGAGGATCTCAAATGGGCTAATCCAGATTGGCACTGCCTTGATAACAGATAGCTTATTGACCAAATAGCAGCAATTGTTGATAAATGATATGAAGTTACGACTAAATGTACAATTCGATATGATAAGCTCTTTAAGTTTGTGTGGAGTAGAGACTGGCTGGGTGCTTTGTTTTGCATCTAAAAAACAGTAATCGGTAATCTCAAGTGTATTTAGTAGCGGTAAACAAGATAATAGTTGATCTATATATAACATTTCATCCAGCATGCCTGATGTGTACGAGATAGTCAAATGTACTAACTGCGGAAGGAGCTGATTCCTTGTAGAAAATGGCTGTTGCTCACATTGGTATATATTGAGTCGTTTTAGTTTTTGAAGGCGGGTATGCCATTCTGGAGTGTCTAGATATTCATCCAGCGGTATATAATAGTCGTGTTGATTAACAGTGATTTCTTCCAGTTGAATTTGATTCTCATCTAAAGCTTTATAGATATCAGATGATAGTGGCACCTGATTTACATTGAATACCTTCAGTTTACGGTTTCCTAAAACCAATTTTACAAGACCGTCATGAAGAGTATCAGTAAGATCAAAGCTGTCTCCAGTAAATATG
The DNA here is from genome assembly GCA_024140155.1 of Backusella parvicylindrica. Taxonomy (NCBI): domain Eukaryota; kingdom Fungi; phylum Mucoromycota; class Mucoromycetes; order Mucorales; family Backusellaceae; genus Backusella; species Backusella parvicylindrica. Next base: position 73,335 of record VCJB01004238.1, on the reverse strand, counting down.
ACCCTCACTTCGGGTGGCTCGCAGTCAATATGTAGATTCTCTAAATCTGGATATTTCTCCAAAATGTATTTTAACCAATAGATTTCATGGTCACAAAAAGAGCTCGAATCTGTAAACTGGAATGACTTTACTTTTGGTGCAACTTTTAAATCAAACCGAAACTGTCTTGTCTCTTCGTCCAAAACCGGTGCAAAATCTCTACGAAGCATTGGCAGTAATCCTGTGCGGCTTAATTTTAGGCTTGTCAGCTCGGGTGCATTGACATGAAGTAACTCCATATCTTCCACTGTTAGACTTACATAGTCTAATTCAATTGTTTGAAGTTTCGGTGCTTGTTTTAACGATAGAAGCAATTTACACTTTCCAATCTCATCACGTGAAACAATAAATCCTACAGTTAGCCTGGTAAGATTGGAAAAATAGGTTGCCTGGAGTATTGCTCCTGTAAAAGAATACGGTGTACGCATCGTTAAACTTTTAAGACTTTTCCCCCAGCGCATAATATTTTCATGATCGTTTATGGTTAATTCAGATAATAGTGGCTCCTGTTTATCATTCCATTCAAGCTCCCCAATATTTGGAAAAAGATCTGCTAAAGTGAATACATCGATTGGAGCGAGACCACATTCATTCAAGATCAACGTTTTTACTTGATTGCCATGTAGTTCTTCTTCTTCGACAAGGTCGATCAATTCCAAGTAGTCCTCTTGTTGACCAAGTTTAACATGTTCCAAAAAGCAGCTGTCCTTGATCACCTTAGCCCATCGTCGACAGACGTTGCGACAAGTTACTTTTTGAGATAAAGTCAGATAAGAAGAGATATGAACTAGAAGCTCAAGCGGAAGATCCTGTAACATTCTCTCTTTCTCTCTCACACTCTCTCCTGAAAATAAAACAAATATAGCAAAATAGCAACTGATTTTCATCAAAAGCTTAGAATTTGAGTGACGGTTTAGGTGACTCTTTTTGTGTTTTGATTGTTTCAGCAATTAAACATAAAATGCATGAACTTAAGAAGTTTATATTTTGAAATAGTTTATATTTAATAAAGTCTAACTTTTATTGTTTATATTTTAATGTTATATCGTGGTACAAGCCCTCTTTTTTCTTTAAAAAAATGTTATTTACAATTTACTTGTTTTTGATCTATTTGGACTTGTTGGCCAACTCCTTTTTATATTCTTGAATCAATTGTTCCTGTACATGAGTTTGGACGGGTTGATGTTCCTTATATTCCATGGAGAATTCACCCTTACCCTGGGTAGCAGATCTCAATTCAGTAGAGTAGCCAAACATATCATTCAAAGGAACATCAGCAGTGACGTTGAAGTAATCTTCCTGGATTTCAGTATCAACAACGGTACCCTTACGCTTATTAAGACCACCAATGACAGAACCTTGGAATTCAATAGGAGCAGTAATTGCAACATTCATGATAGGCTCCAAAATAGTGGGTCTAGCCTTGGCGAAAGCTTCATGGAAAGCATTCTTGGTAGCAATACGGAAAGCCAACTCACTGGAATCAACAGCGTGAGCAGCACCATCTTCCAATACCATACGAATACCATTGACAGGGTGACCAATCAATGGACCCTTCTCGAGAGCATCATTGAAACCTTTTTCACAAGCAGGAATAAAGTTGGTAGGAATGTTACCACCAATGACACGGTTCTCAAAAGCAATATCCTTGCCAGTTTCTTCATCAGGTTGCATAGGTTCAAGTTGACCAACAACACGACCAAATTGACCAGCACCACCAGATTGTTTCTTGTGGGTATAGTTGAATTTGGCAGGTTGGGTGACGGTTTCACGGAAAGCAACACGAGGCTTACCAGTCAAACATTCAACATTGTATTCACGCTTCATACGTTCAACATAAATCTGCAAGTGAAGTTCACCCATACCTGAAATAATAGTTTCCTTGGATTCAGAATCAACGTGAACACGGAAAGTAGGATCTTCCTTTTGGAAACGATTCAAAGCCTTTGAAAAGTTGGGACTTTCCTTACCCTTGGGAGAAAGAGAAAGAGAGATAACAGGTTCAGGAACAAACATAGAGGTCATTGTGTATTGAAGAGCACCATCACTGAAAGTATCACCACTAGCACAATCAACACCAAACATTGCACCAATTTCACCAGCACCAAGTTCATCTACATCTTCCATATCGGCAGCATGCATACGAACAAGACGAGGAACCTTAATCTTCTTACCAGTCTTTACATTAGTGATGAAAGAGCCCTTCTTCAAAGTACCTTGGTAGATACGCATGTATGTCAATTGACCATAACGACCTTCTTCAAGCTTGAAAGCAAGACCGACGAAGGGGCTACTAGAGTAAGGAGCAAGATCAACCTTCTTTTCACCCTGGCTAATGTCCAAAGCAGTGTTTGTAACTTCGGTAGGGTTAGGCAAATAGTCGATAACAGCGTTTAACAGGGGTTGGATAGCAGTATTTTTGAAAGCAGAACCCATCAAGACAGGGGTAAACTTCAAAGCAATAGTAGAACGACGAATAGCATCAATGAATTGCTGAGTATTAGGGATCTCTTCGCAGAGGTACAAATCAGCAATTTCATCATCAACGTTGGCAAGTTGTTCAATCAATTCATTACGTTTTTCGGTAGCAAGTGGCATTAATTCCTCGGGAATATCTCTTTCAACAAGATTTTCACCACTTTCACCTTCATTATAAAAAGCCTTCCAATTAATAAGATCAACAACACCACGGAACTGATCTTCAGCACCGATAGGAATTTGAACAGCAGCAGCGGTCAACTTGAGCTTTTGGCGAAGTTGATCAATAATACGGAATGGATTAGCACCAGCACGATCCATCTTGTTAATAAAAGAAATACGGGGAACATTATAACGACGCATCTGACGATCAACAGTGATTGTCTGAGATTGCACACCAGAAACCGAACATAAAATCATAACAGCACCATCCAAAACACGCAAAGCACGCTCTACTTCAATAGTGAAGTCAACGTGACCTATCATAACAGATATAGTTGTATCAATATAAATGATCCATATACTGATAATAATAATATCTGATTTTTCACTTACCAGGGGTATCAATAATGTTGATATTGTTATCACCCCAGCTAGCATAGGTTGCAGCAGATTGAATAGTAATACCCTTTTCTCTTTCTAAATCCATAGAATCCATCTTTGCACCAACACCATCACGACCACGAACATCGTGAATTTCCTTGATGCGGCCAGTATAATAAAGAATACGTTCTGTACATGTTGTTTTTCCAGAATCGATATGAGCCGAGATACCAATGTTACGAAGTTTATTGAGACGTTCCTTTTTATATACCATCCAAGAAAAAAAAATAAAAAAGATGTTGATATTCTCTTCTTTTTTTTTCATTCCTATTCAATACTATTATGCATATTTTAAACTTACAAGATCTTTAGGGTTAGCTTCTGTTGATTGCCAACGACGGTTGATTCCAATAGGTAAAAGCGAGAAGGTACTTTGAGGGGCAGCCTCTACAAAAGAGGAAGCCGCTTTAAAGGCCACCCTTCCTGGATTTACTCCAAGTAAGGATCGTACAAACAACATTGTACCTTATTAATAAATAAAAAGTTGAAGCAAAAAAAGAAAGAAAAAAAAAGGAAAAGTAAAGGCTTGTCAAGTTATAAGCGGCAAGGGACCCATCAGAGCGTAACAGTCACGCATCCCCTTTTTTGTAAAAATACCTTGCCGAGGTTTTTTTATTTTAAAAGTTTTGCTAATCTTTCTTTCGCTATTTCTTCTGATACAGGAAGATAGTAAAGATGAGGAAGAGCTTTTGTTTTCTTAAATAAATCTTCCAATGACAAATTGGAATCATTCTGTTCTGGTGCTTTTTCATTTGACTGAGTGGGTGTAGGTGTTCTTGAAGCAGTCACGGCAGGTGTAGAAGTAGCAGCTAAAAATCATTGATTTCAGTACAAACAACTTTCAACTTCATCATTTATCATCATACTATACCTTGAGCGAGTTGCTTAGCGATCTGTCCAATACCGATTGTTCTCGTTTTTTTACTATCTGAAGTGGGTGTAGAGGATAATTCTTCACCTGCCTTTAGTTTTTCAATATTGGCTTCCCAATCAACGCGAATTCGACGTTCAGCAGCAGATTGTTCAAAGCTGATCAGCTGCTCCGTCTGTTCAGATGTTAAACCACCTACACTTAAAGCCTTTCCTGTATCTGGTGGGAAAGTGATACCATTTACTTTATTGAATGCTTCACTGGCTTCAGAGTCTTTTTCATACTATCATTATTGATTTATTAGCCTGTTTTCTTTCGTCGCTATAATAGTAATATATTTACCACAACATAACAATGTGTTTTTATATTATCCATCCAAAATCTTTTGACATTTCCATATTTTCCAAACAGATCCTGTACCTGGCGGATAATGAGAGGTCTAACAAATCCTTTCACATAAATAGAATTACTATTGACTCCATCATTCTAATTATAGTAAACAATATGAGTTATCTTGCAATATTTTACCAACAAATGAGCATATTGATATCTTACACTTTCTTCAAGCTTAGCTTTTTTCTCTTTAAAAACAATAGATAATCGTAAGTAAAAACTCTTGTGCTTGTTATTTAATCGTCTTGTTCAAATCTTTACCTTGCTTTGCTTCATCTATTGATTCCGCTTTTCTTTTCAAGTTTTTATCATTCTCATCGTTGGTTGTTTCATCTGCCTGACTATTAGTTGATGCCTCAGTTGTATCTATACTTTCTTCTTCCTTTTGTTTTTTATCAGTTTGATTCTGGTTAGTGGAAGACTTATCAGTGTTGGTTTCCATAGATATGTCTTCAGAGGTATCGAGTTTCGACTCTTCTTTTTTCGATACATTCTTTTCATTAGCTGAAGATTCATTAGCTTCTTTCATTGTTTGATCATTATTGGTTTCAGCAGGCTTTTCATGAACTGGCTGATCTTTGGCTGCTTCAACTGTTTCTTCCATGGGTTGATCTTTGGAATCTTCAGTTGCTTCCTTCATTGGAGCTTTTAAAGACTGATTAGCAATGCTGGTCTCTGCGTGTTCTTCAATAGCTGAAGGCTGCTCCTCAACTGACTTATCAGCGGGTTTTGATTCTGTTGATTTATCAGTAGACTGTTTAGTTATTGAGTCGTCTTGTTTTTCAGCTACTTCAGTTTCTGATGGTACTTCAGTTGCAGTATTTTGCTGTACAGGCTGACTATCAACTGTTTGCTGTTCTTCTGATGTTTCTTTGCTATTTTCTGCAGCAAGAGCTTCTGTAAGACGAGCTACTAGTTCGTCTTTTTTTCCCTTAGTTGGTAAGCCACGACTTGATAGCTCTTGGCGCAGTTCAACAACTTTTAAAGAAGAAGGTTTGAAAGCTGCCATATTTGTTTTTGTTTTTGGTTGAATAAACGGTTGGAAAGTAGTTGAAGAATGAAACGCGATTTTATCTCTTTTATTTTTTTAAAAAAAAAACACAAGTTGTATCGGAGCATAAAAAAGTGAAGTCATATTTTATGTTTAGACGCGAAATGCACTTAATCCGAAAAATATTGGCGCCAGTCCAGAATAATTTCGCGTTTTTGAGAATTAGTTTTGAAGGCTAATTTGTATATTTTGTATTATAAGCATTGCAAAATTATTCTGGGCTGGCGCAAATATTTTTCGGACTAAGTGTACACAAATCAAGCTCTTCAGATTCACTATTATGAAGTTACTTTTTGCTTGGTACTGTAAAACAATAAATGTATCTAGATATTTACGAACTCTTA
>VCJB01004230.1:281-11595 GCA_024140155.1 Backusella parvicylindrica | reverse complement strand
CTCAATTTCTTTTTTTTTTAAAAAAAAAAAAAAAAATAGCTTGGTGCTATTTGAACGGAAAAGGTACACCCATCAACATTACACAAGGCTTATTTTGGTTCAGAAAAGCAGCTGATGATTTAAATGACAGCAACACAATGCTTAACCTTTCAGAAATCTATTGCAGCATTGGCGCACACTCAAATTTAGAAATGGCAAAGACATATCTATGTAAAAGTGCAGAGCTTGGTTGTCCTGAGGCACAGTACAGAATGGGTAATTATCTATTTATAAATATGTCTTTTATGTTATTTATTAACTGAATATTAATTATATAATTTTTTTTTTAGGTATGATGTTTCTTGAAGGTAGATATGGCATGCCAATAAATGAATCTGAAGCTACACGTTGGCTTCGAAAAGCTGCTGAAAATTCCCATGTTGAAAGTCTCTGGATCCTTTCTGAGATAAGTAATAAAACAGGAGAGGATGAAAACGAGCTTCAATATCAAAAAAGTGCCGCAGCCTTAGGTCATGTCCTTGCTATGCGTACACTAGGCCAAAAGTGTCTCACTCTGGTGACTTCATCTTTTATAGATGCTCTTTTACAAAAGGAATATCTCGATGAAGGACTCAAATACCTTCATGCTGCAGCTGACAGTGGTGATACAGAGTCATTGGTTATCCTTGGTCATGCATATTCTAGTTGTATAAAGACGAGGGTTGAATTTACAAATCAAGTTGATCAAAGTTATCTACCTTCTCCAAGTGATACTTATAGTCTTGGTGGCAAAGACGACGACGAAGACATGGGATCAAGGTGGCAAAGCGAAGAAGACGAAAAGAAACTGGCTATTGAGTGCTTTGAACAAGCTTCTGCTCTAGGTGATCTGAATGCTACGGTACTTGCTGGTGAAGCATGGCATGAACAAAAGCAATATACTGCCGCTTTGGAGTATTTTGAAAAGGCTTCAGCTAGAGGTAGCGTCATGGCAAGGTTCTTTTGTGCGAGATACTGTATTGAGGGTCATCCAGGTAGCCCCCAAGATCCAGAAAAAGGATTCCAGGTAATATATATACATGCACTTCTATTTTTTTTTTTTATTTGTATCTATATCAGTTATATTAAATATTTCATCAATTGTAGGAACTGTTAATTTGTGCCAACGAAATGAATTGCATTCACGCTTACAACACACTTGGACAATGTTATGAAAATGGCATTGGAACAACAAAAGATGATTGCTTAGCATTTGAATGGTATTTACGAGCAGCACAATCTACCAATGACTATGAGGCCTTCTACCGTATGGCTCGCATGTACGTTGAAGAACGTATATCTGTACTTGACACCGAATCGAAAAACAAAGATATGGAAGCATACAAGTTGTATAGTATGGCTGTAAATAATAATAGTAGCCACGGTGCTTCGTATTATGAGATTGCAATTTATTATATGCATGGTATTTTCCATAATCAACGTTGCTTATTATCTCCAAATCCCGAATTGGTTGTCAAATATCTACGAAAAGCATCAGAATTAAATATAGAAAATGCAATGCTAGAATTAGGATTGCTATTTTTGAACACCGGAGTTAGACTTGATGAGCATGAGGAAGGTCTTGTATGGTTCAAGCGTGCAGCAGAACTTGGTTTACCTCAAGCACAATTTGAACTTGGAGAACTATATCACTTGGGAAAAGAAGTGATCCTTGTAGATGACACTGAAAGCGAACAAGAGTATACCATCATTTCACAAGATTTTGAAAAAGCCTACGATTTATTTTGTCGCTCAGCCGCTCAGAAGCATCCTACTGCCACCTATTATCTGGGATTGTATCATCAACATGGTATATTTGTAGCTCCAGATATATACATCGCCATTGAACAGTATCAAGCTGCGATTCATCTCTATGAATTCTACCAAGCCGTTTCTAATCGTTGGCAAGCTGAATATAACTTGGGTTGTATCCTACATCAAGATGTTGAGAGCCGTCTACGTGCCTATGAGCTTTTCCAACTATCCCATGTTCATTCTCCTGATGAAATGAAATACAAATCAGAAATCATGTTATCTCGCTATCACCTTTATGGTTGGGCTGGTATTCCAATCCAGGCAGAAGAAGCATTTTCAAAATTACTTCTATTATCGCAGCACGAAAAACATGGGAGTTCTGTATTTCTTGATATAGCTTATTGCTTTGAAACAGGCACAGGTGTAGCTACAGATTACAACCAGGCTTTTTACTGGTACAACCAAGTCATCAACAAAAGTACACTCTCTAGCGATAGCGACTCTATCAGTGATGACGAAACAGAAGATGACGAAACTAAAGCGCTTTTTAAAGTAGCAGAGTTCTACCAGAACGGCGTGGTTGTAAAGACTGATTTCAAGAAAGCAAAAGAATTCTATACACTTGCTGCTAGCAAAGGATCGAAATCAGCTCAACAGCGTCTATCCTTTATTCTTTAAAAAATCCAACTTATTTATGTTTTAATTCCTTTTATGCTTCTTTATGTATTCATACTTTTTTCTTTTTCTTGTTTAAAAATAATGTATATATATTATCTGTTTTTATATTTTTTTATACCTCATATTTATACCATTTACTTTTTTCATTTTCCTCGTTCATCTTTTTTTTTTTCACTTTTTTTATTTTCTTTTAATAAAGTATCATCAAAAATAAAATTATATTTTAGTTATTGTTCAGCTAATATTTTAGTGATTATGCTAGGAGTAAATTGATATCATACTTGAGCATGTTTATATATTTTCTGTATTCAAAGATGTTATATCTTTTATTTTTATTTAATTACAACTAAAGGTTTAATTATTATTCATTCGTTAAAAAAGTGCAACACCATAAGGGGGTTGTCTAATAAGACTCCACTTTTTATCATAATCAGTCCAAAGATCCCAGCCAAGCTTCTTGTAAAGGTCAGCGCGGGTAGCCCAAGCCTGAGCAACATCCTTGGCATTATCAGCTGTAAGACTAACCTCAGACAAGTATTTCTGGACTGCCTTAAGAGCGGTAGCAGGTCTTTCGGACTCAGTATCGCGTTTAACTTTGACAAGAAGTGAGCCCAAGTTGGTTGAGCTATCATCCGAATGCCAGTGGCCCAAAGCTTCAATAGCATCATCTAATTCCTTACGACCAGATTCCTTATTCAAAAGAATGGTGTAAGCATATACCTTATTGCGGAGTGCGCTAATAATACGCTTCTTCTTTTCGTCATTTTCTTTACGCTTTTCTTTTTGTTCGTCAGATTCATCATTGGACTTCTTACGACCGTAAAATTCAAAAAGTTCGTTCAAGTTGTACTGTGAAAGGACGGTGTCAGAAAGCTTGATAATGTCCTTAGCTTGTGTCTCAGTAACCTTACTGAGATTTTCAAGGTTGTTGATTGTGGCATTACCACTTGCGGTCCAGATGGCGTTAGTGCGAGCTTCCAAAACAACAGGGTCCTTAGGGTAATCCTTTTCAAGCTTGGAAAGCAAGTCAGTGTAGGCACTGGAACTGGAATCAAGCTTCTTCAAGTGTGATAACTGTGCATCACGAACACTATCCTTCAATTGTTGAGCCAACTCCTCGTCACTATGCTTCTTGTTCTTGGAATCCTTATCTTTCTTAGGCTCAATGACAGCAGGTGGAACATTATAGAGCACACGGTACTGGCCACCCTCAACATTAGAAGTAAAGTTAAGTTTACCAACTAAAGTATCCCCAGGTTTGGCTTCTTTTGCAAGTACATCCTTTCCTTGAGGAGCAGCAATATAGAAGACCTTGGGTAATTTTCTCTCGAATGAAACCTTTGCAAATGTAGAGCTATTGGCACTGTATACATCAGCTATCTGGTTGTAAGTGTTGAAGCTAATGCTCTTCAAATCAACATCTAATTCACAGATAGTCTCACGGAGTTTCTCGAGAACGCCATCTTCTTCAGTAGAGAGTTGGAGCATGATGGTATAATCACCCTTTTGATCAATTTGGATATTGTGATCAAAAACATCCAAGTACTCGACTACCTTGTTGTTGGCATCATAAATAATACCAAATACACCGGCCAAAAAGTGCTCATAAAGCTGGTTCATTACAGTGGGGAAGCGGGCATTAATGGTGGTAGATGATTCAATCTTAAACTTGTAAGTAAGAGTTAAACCATAAAGAACGCGAGTGCTTGGAAGTAAATCACGCTGAGCATCAAGAGGGGCAATAACAGCTTCACTGGGTCTAATGTACTTACGAAGCTTATTAAATGAAACATTGATGTTAACCTTTTCCTCTCTACGGACAGGGGCAGAAACATCAAGACGAGTCACTTGAGGCTCGAGGTGAAGAACACTCTCACCGTTAGCAAGATTGCCAGCGATTTGGACACCATGGAAGTCCAAACTAAGATCAATCTGGTGCTTTCCAAGACCAGACCAGAACTGGGCGAGACATACTTCGAGGTTAAGCCCGCCTCGAACAGAGAAGGACTTCTTGATGACCTGGTCGCTAGATTCGGGATCACCAGAGGAACCATCACCAAGCATAAATGAATATGCGTGTTTGTTTTTTTGGTTCTTCTTGGGGACCAATTGTAAAAGATGAAGCATAAAGCGTGCTGGAGAGGTTTCAATAGGTGCACGAGATCTCAATACAAGGTTACAGTAAGTGGCACCTTCAGGAACATGCACAAAGTGACGGACGATATCACCAGGTCCATACTCAACAGTGTCGAACTTGATGGCTCCTTGGGGAGCAGGAGTAGGCTTAATGATAGAAACTGGGACACGGAAAAGAGGACCACGTTCAGGAGCAGTAGTGTCATATCCCAAAACTTCACCATATTGGAATTTACCCACAGGAAGGTGAGTAGGGTCAACCTTAACTTGGAAAGCATTACCACTAGAGTGAAGATAAAGATAATCTGGAGCAGATATCCATGACTGTGTGGTAATAAGTGCAACACGTACATCGTAATCAAACTTGGCATGGTTGTACTTTGGATCTTCAGGATCTTCTTCGTTCATAAAACTAGGTGAGACTTTAGTGGTGCAATACTGTACTTGACTGGTCTCATCCAATTCACGAAGGTAAATACCACGCTTTTTGCCATTACGAAGAACAGTGGTCTAAAAACAAATTCTATTAGCCAAAAAGGAAAAGCAATAATATATAAAATAATATGAAGCCCATTTCCACACACACGCACACACACACACACACACACATATATATATATATATATATGTAAAACCACTTACTCTAAAGAGGAGATCTTGATTTTTGGCTTCTTTATTTGTTTCGAGATATTCCCATGCTTTATCAACTTGAATAAATCCAACACCTAAAGGATCTTCAACTGAAGCACCTGTTTGAACAACAGCATTCTTCAATCTGTAAGGAGTATAATCAATCTTTTCGGCCTTAAGAGCGGATACAAGTAAAGCAATACAACCACATGCGTTTGGACTAATATAATCAGGGTAAGTTAAATGAATAAAATGGAAACCTTAAATATTCTCTTCTCTATTTTGTAAATATCATCAACTTACCTAGACATACTGGTACCATTCTTCAAATCTAATTTATTCAAAACATAAACAGGAATACTAGTAATAGCACTACCGGGAGCATAGATATCTACACCACGATAACCGTCAGTGCTAGGACCACGAGAAGACCAAGTGAAGGGACGTTCAGTGACCGATTCTAAGAGTGCATACTCTGCCTGCATCTGAGAATGTTTGACATAGGCACCAACAGTGATGAAACTATCATCCATACCTGCGGGAGCACCAATAGAACTGTAGCAAGGACCATCATTACCAGCACTAGTGACAAAGATACAACCAGCCTTACCAATAGCCTCATTAGCCATTAGCTTAATGAAATGACCATCAGTAGGAAGTCCACTAGATTCACCATAGGACATGTTGGCAAGATCAATCTTGTTATGGGCGAGATGGGCAGCTGCACGAGTCAAACCGGGACCAGTTTCCATTGAGCCAAGACGAGCATCACCAATGCGAAGTGATACAAGTTGAGCACCAGGTGCAACCTACATAATTAAAGCGATACAGAATGGTCCTGATTTAGAAAAACGAAAAAAAAGCACTGTTTCTACTTAAAGCAGAGTATATAATACCACTTACACCATTCAATGCCGGTTCATCGGGGAAGTTAGCAGCAGTAATACCTGCGACGTGAGTACCATGACTACCAGCTAATGTAACAATACTATGTGATTTGAATTGATATTAGTATATGCACTCCAAGATATTTAATACAATTATGGCCGTACCTAAGAATGTTACCATTATCATAAATGTTAACAGAAAAGTTTAACAAATCAGCCTTTCCGAATGTGTGGTACTTCAATTCCTTTCTATAATCAGTCAAGCAAGGTTGATCTTTTTTGTTTTTTAAAAAAAAAAGTATCTTTTTTTTAGAAGAATTTCCTAAAAACAGTAATAAATTCTCTATATGTTTTACCAGTCAAGTCGCCATTTTCATTAATATCAACAACGGCACGCCAATCCTTTCCATCATGAAAGACAACACAATCCAGGATAACACCAGGATCCTCATACTTCTTATCCATTTCCTTAAGCTCTTCAACACGAGCTTCCAACTCGGCCTTTTCATGATCGTCCTGAAGATTCTTTTCCTTTTTGTTGTATTCGGCCAAACGTGCTTGGGCCTCAGTCAAAAGTTGTGCGTGTTTTTTAACAAAATTGGAACGACGCTCCTATCTATTATGTTTAATGTTGAATTCTTCTTTTAACTTCCTTTTTTTCTTCTTTACCGCTTTGATTCTAGATTTTAAGTCACTAGGAAATAGTTCATAAGCACGCTTAAGACCCACTCGATATTCTCCACTAGGACAATTCCAATTTCCCAAAGTCAGCTTACGTCCACTTAGACCTTCAACCACTTGTTTACCGTCCTCGCTAGTTGCCTTTACAATTTTTGAAGTATCGACATCACCTATGCGTATATTCAGTATATCATTTGTCATTCTCAATATATCTAAGCTATTTTTACCTCCACCAGTACAGTCAACAATATCAATGACTTTTGGTTTACCGTCAGTTGTAACCTACAGGTAGGGTAAGTATTCAAAATAAATTGATATCTAAAAGGAGGTTTTATCTACCTGCATACCGGCAGCTCCTGGATCAACACCTATGAATTGCAAGTAAAATTTTTAAGATGAATGACTGAGTAAACACACACAACAAGTAGACAAAATGAGTTACCTGTGTCCATAATAGCGATAACAGTGCCTCTACCGTCATAATTGGGATACTTCTTAATGAAACTAGCAGCTTGAGTATCCTGTTTAGGCATAAGCCCATTTACAGGATATTCTTGAATAGGTTTACTAACCATGTTATTGTTTAAAAAATAAAAGAAAAGAAAAAAAGTGCGTTGTCTTGATGGGAAAACGCGAGTGCGTCATGTATGCTTACGCATTTGAAGATCCGCTGGCACTTTTAAAGTCAGTTTTCACTGCTACATTGCTTTCTTCTGTGTCACAAGTTCTTTTTCAGGCACTTTTTGACTGTTTTGAATTACTGAATTGGACTTTAAAACACAATGCACATTGTAAATAACATGCATCAACTCTTGAATTTTATATTATTGTTTAACGCCTATTGTGGTATTAAAGAAATGCCTGGGTTATGTATTACAGGAATATCAATACAATGTCGCTATTTATTAGACGTGAATAGACGCTTAGCTCGTAATTCAGGGAAGGTATCATCATCATTTAACTGAGAGTAGATTTACGTCGAATCATTTTCAGTACTATTCACAGCTCTTTATGATAGTCTTAGTACTATGGAGTTTCAGCTTATTGAATTATTTGTATGAACCCTTTAAGTCATGATGATGTGATGTCCTCATAGTTGAAAAGGCTAGAGTTTCTATCTCTGCTATCTTTTATCCACCCGGAAACGAAAAAAGGTGCATGAAAGCCTATAGTTTCCAATGATGCCTTTATCAACAGGAAATACACAGTTTGAGAATGTTTTCCGATTTAGTTTGAATAACTGTCCGATAAAATACTATGAAGCTTTGCTGATCACTATCTCTTTATTACCTCTTCACTATTATTCAAAGTTGAGGTACTTTCAAAAAGCTTATAAACAAACATTACTATAGAAGCTGCATGTTTCTACTTTCTGTGATTTTGTATTTTATATTTACCCATCTTATGTATGGTTATTGTTCATGCTAACTTCTATTGTCATCTACCCAATATAAGCTTGCTGTTTGGTTTATATTTCAAAATAAATATGTATTATAAAACCTGACAAAAATGTCAGAGTCTCAACGATTAATATAAAGTCTGATTTTTATTGTAAGACCTTACGAAAACTAGAGTGATTTACAAAAATAAGTATAAGAGTAATATAGAGGTTTATCAATTATCTAATTAATTACTCTATGATTACGATTTTCATTGTATTATATACTCATAATTATTTTATTTTATACAATCAAATATACTCATATTGGTTGATACTGGGTGGGATATATATCTTCTTAGTATAAACTCGCTGACATTAACCAATAGGTCAATCGAAAGTGATCTTAGTTTTGGTTTATTCTTCAAAATATATATTTATCTCTTTCTTATGCTTTTTATAGCATTTGTTAGTATTATTATAATTAATATTATTGCATATAAATAATCAATTCAGTAAGGGTGACGCATTTATTGGTGAATTGGCATTATCTCTTTGTTTCATTGATTTATTATTATTTTAGGAGAAAGATGAATGAATCATTTTTTTATTGTTTTAAATGATAGATAAGTGAGAAAAAAGTTTTCTTTTTCTTTACTTTCTTCCATTCTTTCACTCAAACATGAATATCATCAAAATATATATTTCTCTTTTACCTACTAGAATGGTATCAGTCATCTCAAAATGCTGTAAGTCACTATTAATATTGCTATTCTATTAAGTTAACTCACTTATATATTATAAATTATTTTCAATAGTAAATCACTCCACTTCAGTGGCTCGTCACGTAGAGAAAATATTAGCTTGAGCGAAGGAGATACTGGATTGGCCTTTAGGTAAGAGAATGATAATAGACTTTATTCTATAAACTTGTTGATTCCAAAACTCAAGATTTCATCATAGAAGTTGATTCTATTGGCTGTATTGAACATTTACACACCGCATTGGAAACTGGAAACACTACTTCGATTAATTTTCCTTTTTCCAGATGCCAGGCTCGCCTTACAATTACCCTGCCCAGGTTGGACCATGAATGATATATACTTATTCTTAAATGAACTCAACAACTCAATTACCAAGTATTTCCTCCATAAAATGCATAAATTAATCATGGCTGAATTGAAGTGCAATAAAAATATACCCGAAATGCCTGATAAGGCGTCTGGATGGTTTACCGAAATCAGCAATGTAAGAAATTAATAGAACAACTTTGAATATGAACTAATAGATTTACCTTTTAAAGGACTCTCCCACAGACTGGATCAGTGCCATCACAAAGGCTTCAGGTTTATTGTCCGACGCTATCACAAGTAAGGTTGATATTCATACAGCACACACACTTGTCCAAACGTAAGTAAAAACTGGGACATCAACATTTATGAATATTAATACTTGCTGTATCATATATGTTTAGCCTTCCTATGTTCGTATCAAGAACGCCTTTATCAACTGTTGAAGATACATACGTACAGCAAATGCTCCCCCCAATATTACAATCAATATTTAATTCTGACGAAAGATTTGAAATCCAATGGTACTTTTTTTTTTTGAAAGTGAATAGCTCAAGTTTATCTCACATTTTCTATAGGGCCAACGGAGAGCTAACAAGTTCAGGATCGAAAACGTACAAGATCAGAAAATATTGATGACTGGAGGAGGAAATCAAAATGGTCAAAACAAAAATTCAAAATTAAATCAAAAGAAAAGTACAGGAGATTGAGGTTTTACGCAAAAATTTAATAGTACTACAGTGGTCCCTCGATAATTTCAATCCTAAAAGGGGCCATGAAAACGCTGAAATTATCGAGAACATTTAATGCTTTGTTTATTGTCTCAAGTCCTATAACCATTAACTATGCCCATTGTTAAAAGTGAAATACATTTTTTGTTTGTTATTAAGTTTGCATTACAAAAATAAACTACCCAATCTGATACGCTCACTTATATCATTAATAATATGTGTATATTTATGGTAAACCATTAAAAAATGTTAGAAATACACGTTATGATTTTTCTCTATTACGACAGTTGTATAAGCATCCATATAAACAAGGCATAAAATCATTTATGTTTTAGCTTAAACAATTTGCATTTAAGTTTATTAAAAAAAAAATATCGGATCCCCAATTAAGTAGGTATGACTGAAAAAATTCCGACCAAAAAAAAAAATTACTGGCCTACAGTTATTCACTATGCTTCCAATATTACTTGGACAAATGCGACACGTATTGTTGCACCTAAAAATGAGTGACAAAGTTGTGGTATCACACAGAGTGGCAAAGCACATCAATGAATAAGATATGTTTCTCAACCCTTCACATACCAAGGATTGGTTTCAACAACATAGATGAATTGGAGAAAACCATTGGTACAAAAGAGTTTTCTAATGTTGTTAGATCCGATGGTTAAGATGTAGAGCCAATCTGCACACGTTAATGGAAGAAAAAATATGAGCTTCTAACCCCTTCTGAGCTAGCAAAATTGGTTAATGTAAACAATGCTACGGTTTGGAGCGTAGATCATGATCTAAGAGACATATTTGTGGCCTGTGATAGAAGTTTGGACAACGCTGTTTTGGGTTTTTTTCCCTTTTTGAATAACTATAACCGGATTGTACTCCATTTGAACATGACACTCAATTCAATCCCATTAATTTCCCATGTTGATGCTTCCGCGGACAATACGACAATCTTTTTTTTTTTTTTTTTCTCTTACGACATTTATTATAATTGTTGGATAATAAAGTGACTTGTATTTTTATGAAATATGTTAATGTTAGAGCCAATGTATCTGCCAGATCTCAGCTTGAAAAATAGAAATAACGCTTTGTTATCAAAAATCGGATAGCAACTAAGCAAATCATTTGATTAATACATAGTGTCTTTTGGGAGTATTGTTAGTTGTTTGTGTACAACCCACGTCATGAAATTGCCAAGACACAGTATGCCACGTTTACATATACAACAAATCATGTCAAAATACAAATAGAAAAAAAGAAAATAGAAAATAGAAAAACAAAGCATGCAAGCAATGCTAATGAACTATTACGCTTATCATACTCTGGAATTTTCTTGCCCTATATCTTCTTTCT